>SJYA01001563.1:1141169-1176435 GCA_006410615.1 Neotragus moschatus | reverse complement strand
CGGGCAGCGGTGGGGGGTTGGGAGGGGCCTAGCAGTGTAGGCGGGGAGAGTTGCAGGGGGGTGCTAGAGAGATGCAGAGACCAATCCCAGCAGATGTTGTCACCCAGAATGCATCTGTTGGACTTGATTTGAGGGCCATGAAAAGCCATATGCAGGCTACCACGAAAGCATCACTTTTTAGATCATTGTGGCTACAGGGTGAACAGTGGATTAGAGGGAGCAAGAGCGGCTGCAGGGAGGCCATGGGGAGCTACCCCAGCTGAGACGGGCTGCTGGTCTGAGCTGTGGTTACAACTTCCAGGATGTGAGATAGATGATAGTGGAGGGGGAGGAGGTGGACTGGGTTTCTGACACAGGCAGCCTGGATCTCAGGGGACACAACTGCCTGGGCTGAGAGGCCCTGGAGGGGAATCCCACATTCTTGAGAAAAGCATTGTGTGGCTGTTTCCTCAAGAGAATTAATGGGCAGCTTCCTGGAGGGCAGTGGTTCCTGTAGATCCAGTGATCCCCCTTGCCTACACAGCTCCGTGTGGACTGGGTGCATATGAGACTTTTACTTTACAGCTTTGTGTGAACTGGGTGCCTATGGGGCTTTTACTTTGCTTTAATGCTTTTGAAATGAATGACTGGTTCTCATTTCCTCCTCCGCACACTCTCTGAAGTGGTGTGTTTGGGAATGTTACATAACGGCCTTTCCCCATCTCTCTCATATTTATCTTTGTCTGTGGACCTCCCTCCTCAACAGGATGGGTGACCACATCGGTTTCAACAACAAGAGTTTGCCAAGTACCTGCCTTGGCGGTCGGTCAGGCTGGGCTGAGTTCTCTAACTGCTCAAAAGACAACCAGAGACTTGGGGACAAAAGTTGTACTCCTTCCTGAAAAGGCTTAGATCTCTGTAGTTCCCTTCCCTGTGACCTCAGGCACATTTTGGGGATGGGTTCTCTAGTTAGCTTAATATAGGGCATGGCAAAAAATAATACTAAAGAATAATTAAGGACATCACATAAAACTTGGCTAACGAATGCCAACGAAACGCCAGCTAACTTGATTGCAGTTTTTTGACTTGTAGCCAAAGCACTTTATCTTTTGTTTGTTTCAGTTTTTCCACAGGCAGATTCTGCTCCTCTCTTAGGCCTCCTGGTCTGCTTTAGCAGCTTGATTCGCACCCTCCGTCTTCGTTCCTGCCCCTCTTTTCCTGGCTTCACCCTCCTTGGCCTCCTGGCTGACTCAAGCTCCCCGCATATTTGCTCCCCTCCCCCACCCGCCGCCCCCTTGCTCTCCTCTCTCTTTCTCTCCTTGTCACCATTTGTTCTCTATCACCCTCCTTTCTGGCTGGCTGATGTTGGAAACATTTCAGGAATTTTTAATTGAAAATACCATGAGAACTGTTATCACCTCCGTTTCACCACGGAGAGGACCCGCGGCTTGGGCATGCTGACGGGTGACTCCCAGGGTGGGTGGGGTTTAATATCTCACCTAGGTTAACAGGGGCAGCCGGGCTTTGCTAACCTAGGCCTCGGGGGTGGAATGTGAGAAATGAAATATCGTCTGACAGGAAGGAGGGTGTGTTGAACAACCAAAAATTCCTATAAAGTCTAAAGAGGTGGGAGAGAAGTAGAGGGTGAGGAATTAGTTAAACAAAACAACCAGAAATTCTACTGACCACCCCCCCTACACCCCTCTCCAACTGTCTGCCACAAAAATGACTGTGAGGGAGAGCAGGTACCACCTGGCCGTCCGCGAAGGTTCAGGATCCTCCCTGCTCCCTGCTTGGAGGGCTCCCCGTGCCCTCCCTCTGCTCTCACAGCTGGCCCTAGCCCTGGACTCGGCAGCGTGGGTCAAATGAGCTCAGCCTCCTTTGATCTCCTCCTCTGTGAGGTCACCAGCCCCCCTCAAGGTCTCATCCCAGGTCAGCCTTCACATCTGCCAGGGCCTCGGAAACTGGGAGGCTAAGGAAGAACGCAACAGTGGGCTGTAGGGGCTGGGAGGGGCCTGGATGTTTTTTCCCTAATGTCAGGCCACAACCAAAGAATTCTATTTTCAACCAGTTATTGTGGAATGAGGAAGGTGGGCAAGGATGCTGGGACACAAGGGAGAGAGGGGGCTACTGTAGATCCTTACTCCTCTCCTGCATCCTCAGCAGGAGTCAGAGGCTATGGCACAAGAATCATCACATGTTGGAACTGGAAGGGCCCACAGTGGACATCTCTGCTGCTCCCCAGCCTGGGGCCTGGATTCAGTGACTGAGCCCTCTATCCACCTTCAGTCAGGGCAGCTCCACTTTTATCTGTTTCCTATAATGAGGTCCTATGCAAGATTTTGCGAAAAGCATTCCACTGCTGAGAAATGTAAAATTTTGAAGTCCATTGATTCAGTCCAAGCATCCCTAGTAGCTCAGCTGGTAAAGAATCCGCCTGCAATACGGGAGACCCAGGTTTGATCCCTGGGTTAAGAAGATCCCCTGGAGAAGGGAATGGCTACCCACTCCAGGATTCTGGCCTGGAGACTTCTGTGGACTGTATAGTCATGGGGTCACAAAGAGTCAGACACCACTGAGTGGCTTTCACTTTCATTTTTCTCCTGTTTTACTTATAAATAAGAAATTATTTGAGAGAAATTGTGTGATGAGTCAAAATACTACAGTAGTTACTGCATAGCCAGCCCAGCTATGGGTCTCCTACCAGCTAATTTTCCTGGGAACTGAACACCCTCAAAGGTGGAGGAGCAGGGCCACAACACGGATGAGGCTGATGGGAGTAGATTTGCTTCTCTCTATCCTTCCAGACTCAGAGCTGCTGTTACTCCAAGTGGGAGTTGAGGCCCAGAGGCCCCTTACATTTCCAAAGAGAATGAAGGTGTGATTTTTCAGTACTAGAGCAGAGCAGTCTATATGAGTTTTGAGATAAAGCATCATGAATATTTCCTGCTGAGCTGTTGGAATGGACAAAGTCGCTTATGCCACCCCACAGATATCTACATCTATACACTGAACTAAGAATCCTGAAAATCTTTTTTTTTTTAAAGGAAAGAGAGACGAAAATAGGGGAAGGAAGGAAGGAAAAGAAATAAGAAAAAATTATATAAACATGGAAAAAAGAAAAAATATCTTTGCCAGAGAGTCCTCTCTGACTCTCTTATGACCCTCTTATTCTTGAAGAATATCTGGAAAATGGGAGATAAAGACAGATAGTACCATATGTCACAGCTAGACCTTGGGCTTTGGAGGGGGGCATTTTTATCTGATAATTTTCTAAAACAAGACAAAAGCTGAGAAAATGAAAACCCAGGAAGAAGACATAAAGCGGAAAGCCTGCCATGGAAGGGGATGTCAGGGAAAGCCAAACATCCGGGCAGGGAGATGGCAGGACCAAAGCGATAGGGACGACTCTGCCAGCGTGTGACCGGAAAGGGTGACTGTTCCCCATGGGCCCCCAAAGCAGACAGCACCCCCTCCCTTCCCACAGATGGCCCTCTCTTGGCCCAAGCATGGGCAACTCTGCCAGCACATAATGCTTTCTTTTTTCTCAAATAAAATATCATCACCTGATCTTAGCTAAGTAACTGTGAACTTGTAAAAGTCTGTTTGTTGTTCTCCAGAGACCTGTTCAAGTGGCTTTTCATTTGAATTTGTTCATTCAAACACATTGCAGTCTTTCTCCGACTGTTTCTCACAGCCCCATTATGAAGGACAATTATTCCAGTGACCTCACTCAACCCTGTTGCAGGTGAGTAAACTGAGGCATGTGACAAGGGTGATGTGAGATGCAGAAACAACCATGGATCCATCCTCCCTACCCTCAGATACTTGTGGGGATTTTCCAATTCTACAACCTTGCAGAACTCACAGATTGCATGCTTCCAACTAACCCCAGACCATCAGACAGGCATCTGTGTGGTTTGGCCAGGACATAGCATTCTGTTGATAACTGTTTAGTAATTTTACAGCATGTCAGGAGCATAAGTGAAGCTGGTACATTTCAGCCTCGGAAAACTAGTAGTTTGGGAGACAAAAACTAATGAGAATGAGAGTCCTAAGAAGTCTTTAAAGATACTGCAAATGTATAAGATAAATATTTGGGGAAGCACATTTGGGGTTTAGTTCTCACTCTTGTAACTAATGAAATACATTGCTCAGGATCTTTCTGTCTCCCTTGGGGTTCAGTACTGCATGAATATACAGGGATTATATTAATTATTAATGGATCAATTAGCATTAAATAACATGTTATATATTATTTTAATGCCATATATTATACTATTATATACATATAATATGGCAGTATATTTTATATTCCTAACCAGTCCATTCTAAAGGAGATCGGTCCTGGGTGTTCATTGGAAGGACTGATGCTAAAGCTGAAACTCCAATACTTTGGCCATCTCATGCGAAGAGTTGACTCATTGGAAAAGACTCTGATGCTGGGAGGGATTGGGGGCACGAAGAGAAGGGGACAACAGAGATGGCTGGATGGCATCACTGACTCGATGGACGTGAGTTTGAGTAAACTCCAGGAGTTGGTGATGGACAGGGAGGCCTGGCATGCTGCAATTCATGGGGTCGCAAAGAGTCGAACACGACTGAACAACTGAACTGACACATTATATACTATATATAATAATGATTCATATAATATGGTGCTAATAAATATACATTTGTATATATATATAAAATCATATAAACAGCATATAAATAAATATAACATATGTTGCATTAATAAATATAATATATTAGAATAATATATAATAAATATCAAATATCTGATGCAGCATTGTCCCTGGTATTGTGTATATATATGTTGGGAATGTGAAGCTGGATGAGCCCCTCAGAGACAGGGTTGACTAGAGCTGAGAATCAGATATGTCCAGAGTAGAAGGAGAGCATAAGCCCATCATCAGCCTCCCCTGATGTGGTCTGACGGTCCCCCTTGGAGGCTGAAGTCCTATGCCAACAGTATGATGACATCAAGGGCTACCAAGGGAGAAAGCATGAAAAGCTTTCCAGAATTAGGGAAGTAGACAGAAAGACACCTCCTTCCTTTACTTCTACCATCTCTACCCTGCAGTAGGTTGTGACTCTATGCTCAGTCATGTCAAACTCTTTGTGACCCCACAGACTTTAGCCCACTAGGCTCCTCTGTCCATGGGATTCTCCAAGCAAGAATGCTGGAGTGCGTTGCCATTTCCTTTTCTAGGGGATCTTCCTGACCCAGCATTCAAACTCGGTCTCCTGCATTGCAGGCAGCTTCTTTACCATCTGAGATACCAGCAAGTCCCTCTTGGGCACAGATAGTCTTATCGTACCCAGCTGTCTTGTACCCAGTGCTAGGGCAGGGATGCAGAGGGAAAACCACTGCTATTAATATCAACGTGGAGTGGCTTGAGAAGAGTCCTCACCTGGTTATGAGGAGCTGGGAGGTAACTGGATGTCAGTGAGTAAAGAGTCAGGCAGTTTTTGAGGTAGGAAGTCAGGGCAACCTGAGGAGACAGTGGAAGAACACTGCCCTGGAAACCCAAGAGGTCTTGGTTCCTCTTGTTTCTGCCTCTAATTTACTGTATGATGTGAGAAAAGTCACTTCTGTGTGGCCTCGGTGTCCTTGTTAGTGAAATGTAAGACCCCATGCCTCAGACAGGGACTAAGGCTCTTTTCTGCCCTCAATTCTGAGGTTTTGTCTGGATCCTGGCAAGAAAGACTTAGAGAGTAAGGACGCATGCACAATTCTGACCCAGAACCATAATTTGCTTTATTAGTTTTTTAAATAACAAGGTCAGAGGAACTGACATGGAAGCAATAAAAATGGGTTCAGGCCTCACCTTGAACCCTTACTTAGCATTACTTGGGAAAATCATTTTACCTCTTTGGATCTTCGTTTCTTCAATGGAAAAAATCAGAGTATTAATCTTCAAATTTTGATGGCTATATATTTATTTTTATGGCTATTTATTGGGCAACCCAGGTGCCTCAGTGGGTAAAGAATCTATCTGCAGTGCAGAAGTTTCAGGAGCCAAGGGTTCGATCCCTGGGTCAGGAAGATCCCCTGGAGGAGGACATGGCAACCCACTCCAGTATCCTTGCCTGGAGAATCCCATGAACAGAGGAGCCTGGCGGGCTACAGTCCATGGGATTGCAAAGAGTCAGACACGACTGAAGTGACTGAGCATGCACGCACATGGCTATTTATTTACAAAAGAAATATTTCACCAGTGTCTCAAATATGACAGAAAAAAACCCTCAAAACTATTCTGGTTTATGCTGCAGGGAAAGCTCCTGAGTCTATCCCTGTGACTGGTGAATTATTTAATTTTTCCTGGGCCTCTATTCCCTCATCTGTATCATGGGAATAAAAATTCCTGCTCCAATGACCTCACAGTTAATCAGAGGGAAAATGAGACAAGATATGTGAAAGGGCTTTGTGAACTCTAAATTGCTGTGTAAATTCACATTCAGGCTTGTTGACAATCCTTTATTATCTAGAAGTCAAGTCCTCTCAAAAGCACTTCCCAAGTCCATGGTTATGGAAGGAAAAAGAAATCCATTCATCTCCAGCCCAAAGCCTGATATGGGGCCGGTAGCCCCAGAAGCTAGAGGCAGCCCCCGTTAGGTCTGCAGGGCAGCTGTGGTTAGGGGTAGAAGCCAGAGCTCCTGCTGCCTACACACTTACCCTCGCAGGGATCCATGAACTGCAGAAAAGGAGACCCTCCACAAGAGGAAAAGGTTTCTCGGGCTGGGGCAGGTGAGTAGACCTTCCAAAAGAAAGTATAGTAGCAGGATCTGGCTTTAAAATGTGTCCCTGAACCTTTGATGAGCGCTTTTTGTCTGGGGCTCCTGTGTCCTCTGGCCCCTACACCCTAGCTGGTTACTCTGGTGATCACCAGCATCTTGGCCCTGGGAACTGGTTTTCCAAAAAAAGAGCTGTGGTCACCCCGAGCCTCCTCAGATCACTTTGCCTTCCTGCTCCAGTCCTCTCCCCCTCCCCTGGGGCTGCCCCTCATGCATCCTGTGCCTTGGTTTTGACCTGGGCTCCAGCCTACAGAACGCCCAGGTTAGTGTCTAGTGGGAAGAGGTGGGTTTGGCTTAGCCTGCTCTTTGCTGCCCTTACTCTTTTGCTTCTCCTGCTTCAAATATGCTCCTGCTGGCTTTAATTAAGTCTGTGGAGCCTCCCCCAGGGCTGGTCCTCACGAAATGAGGTGACCCAGCTCACTAGGGCTGCTCCCCAGAGGCCCCTCAGCTCCGGGCTTATCACAACAATTTCTGCTTCACATTTTCCACAGAACATTGCAACCTGAACAGGAAAACATTGCCTGTAAGTGTAGGAGCCAGCCAGGGCACTAGATCCCCAACAGGAAGGCTCTGGATACTCTTGGTGCCCAAGGGCTTCAGTCTTTGGAGAGACTGCCAGTGAGAAACTTAGCTTTTTAATACCAAGGAAAATGGCTCCTGGGCAGAGCCATAGAAGGCTAAGTCAGAGTCAGCAGAGCTCTGTAGCCAGGCCACTACTCTTTCATAGTTCTTTAAGATTGAATCCAGGATGTTCAGCAATGTGGGAGATCTAGTCACCTATCCAGTAGAGTCTATATTCTATGTTTGGGATTCAAGACCCTCAACAGCTTTCTCCTCTCTGCCATCTCAGGGTTATAACCTAACCTTACACAGATCCTCAGGTCTTGCAAAAGGAAGCTACTGGGGAGTGCAGCATAGTGGTTCTATCAGTCAGTGGCTGTATAAGTCAGAACAGGACACGTCATGCTGTAGTAACAAACAGCTCCACCATCTGTGTGTTAACAGCAAAAGTTTATATTTCAAATAATCATAGAGGTGCCGTTGTTTTGTGGTGGATCGTGTGGAATACACAGTCTCCTTAGCTATCATAACAAGGGAAAGATTTAGGAATGGGGCATGTGAATGCCCCTGTCTCTGCTACAGTTGTTATGAACTATATATATATACATATATACACACACACACATAATTAATTAACCTTAGTGTACAGTTCTGTAAGTTTCAGTAAATAAGTATAGTTGGATAACTACCACTGCAATTTAAAAATGGAACAGTTTCACAACCACTCCCACGCCACCCCCATCAAAACCTCCATTTCATGTTGTAGTCGACATCTCCCAGTTCAGCTCCTAATTACCACTGATCTGTTTCCTGTCTTTATAGTTTGCCTTTGTAAGAAGGTCATTTAAATGGAATAATACAAGGGCCGGCTCANCTTTGAGGGAGAGGGAGAGGGAGAGGGTGGGAAGATTTGGGAGAATGGCACTGAAACATGTATACTATTATGTAAGAAACAAATCGTCAGTCTATATTCAATACAGGATACAGGATGCTTGGGACTGGTGCACGGGGATGATCCATAGAGTTGATATGGGGTGGGAGGTGGGGGGTGGGGTTCAACCCTGGGAACTCATGTACACCTGAGATGGAAAAAAAATAAAAAATTTAAAAAATTTTTTAAATAAAATAAATGGAATAATATAATACGTAGCATTTGAGTCCGGCTTAGCTTAGTGCACCTGAGATCCTTCGATGTTTTTATATGCATTAGTAGCATATTACTTTTTATTGCTGAGCAGTGTTCCTTTGTATGGATGCACCACAGTTTACCCATTCATCAACTGAAGGACATTCGGTTCCAGTTTTTGCCAATTATGTAAAAAACGGCTGTAAACATGTGTGTACAGGTTATTGTGTGAATGTTAGCTATCATTTCACTTGGGTACATATCTAGGAGACAGACTGCTGGGTAACTTAAGTATATATTTGCCAGTAACAGAAATTGCCAAACTGTTTTTCCAAGGGGCCATACCATTTTGCATTCCTGTGAGAAATGTATGAGAATTTCAGGTTTAGTGATTAAGGGCTTTTTGCTGTCTAGTTGTCTCTTGAATATGTGAGTAATTCTATCACATTATGGTTTCAATATTTCCCAAAGTAATTTATGATGCTGAGCATCTTTTTATGTGCTTATTGTCACTGTATTTCTTAGTGAACTGTCTGTTTAAACCTTTACTTTGTTTCTTTTCTCAGTAATTTTTGAGAGTTCTCTATATATGTGGGTTCAAGTTCTTTATCAAATACGTGATTTGGAAATATTTTCTTTCAACTTTTGACTTATATTTTCATTCTCCTGTTATTGAATTTCAGTATGTGTTTTTTCCTTAGGTAAATCATGCTATTGCTGATGTTTTGAGGAAGTTAAAGCTAGCAAAGTATTTATTCTAAGTTTTCTAAAAGTTTTATAGTTTTAAGTGTTATATTTATGACAATTTTGAGCTAATTTTTATATATTTTAAAAGCTCTGAGTTTTTAGCTTTTAGCTTTCCATATAGCTATCCATTTGGTTCAGTACTATTTGTTGAAAGCATTGAATTGCCTTCTTTGCCAATTAAATTGCCTTTGCACTTTTAACAAAAATCAATTGATGTAAATGTGTGCATCTGTATATGGTTTCTTTGTTCTGTTCCACTGGTCTATGTCTATTCTTACATCAATACAACCATACTATTGATTATTGTATCTTTTTGGAAAGTCTCAAAATCAGTGTGAGTTCCAACATTGTTTTTCTATTTAAAAATTGTTCCTTTGACTGTTCATAAATTTTCTGTAATGAACTTGTAGATTTTCACAAAAGTTTTGTTGTTTAGATAGATTTTTATTAGATTATATTCAGTCCAGTTCAGTCACTCAGTTGTGTCTGACTCTTTGTGACCCCATGGACTGCAGCACGCCAGGCTTCTCTGTCCATCACCAACTCCCAGAGTTTGCTCAAACTCATGTCCATTGAGTCGGTGATGCCATCTAGCCATCTCATCCTCTGTTGTCCCCTTCTCTTCCTGCCTTCAATCTTTCCCAGCATCAGGGTCTTTTCCAATGAGTCAGTTCTTTGCATCAGGTGACCAAAGTATTGGAGTTTCAGCTTCAGCATCAGTCCTTTCAATGAATATTTAGGACTGATTTCCTTTAAGATTGACTGGATTGATCTCCTTGCAGTCTAAGAGACTCTAGAGAGTCTTCCCCAGCACCACAATTCAAAAGTATCCATCCTTCTTCTTTGTCATAGCTTTTCTTCCAAGGAGCAAGCATCTTTTAATTTCATGGCTGCAATCACCATCTGCAGTGATTTTGGAGCCCAAGAAAATAAAGTCTGTCACTGTTTCCATTGTTTCCCCATCTATTTGCCATTAAGTGATGGGACCAGATTCCATGATCTTCATTTTTAGAATGTTGATCTTTAAGCCAGCTTTTTCACCCTCCTCTTTCACTTTCGTCAAGTTCCTCTTCTCTTTCTGCCATAAAGTGGTATCATCTGCATATCTGTGGTTATTGATATTTCTCCCAGCCATCTTGATCCCAGTTTGTGNTTCCATGATCTTCATTTTTAGAATGTTGATCTTTAAGCCAGCTTTTTCACCCTCCTCTTTCACTTTCGTCAAGTTCCTCTTCTCTTTCTGCCATAAAGTGGTATCATCTGCATATCTGTGGTTATTGATATTTCTCCCAGCCATCTTGATCCCAGTTTGTGCTTCATCCAGCCTGGCATTTCTCATGATATACTCTGCATAAAAGTTAAATAAGCAGAGTGACAATATACAGCCTTGTCATACTCCTTTCCAAATTTGGAACCAGTCCATTGTTCCATGACCAGTTTTGTTTCTTCTTGACCTACATACAGATTTCTCAGGAGACAGGTAAGATGGTCTGGTGTTCCCATCTCTTGAAGAATTTTCCACAATTTTTTGTGATCCACATGGTCAAAGGCTTTGGTGTAGTCAATAAAGCAGAAGTAGATGTTTTCTGTAATTCTCTTGCTTTTTCTATGATCCAGTGGATGTTGGCAATTTGATGTCTAGTTCCTCTGCCTTTTCTAAATTCAGTTTGAACATCTGGATGTTCTCAATTCATATGTTGTTGAAGCCTAGCTTGGAGAATTTTGATCATTACTTTGCTAGAGTGTGAGATGAGTTGATTTAAATTCAGATGACCCTTATATCTACTACTGTGGACAAGAATCCCTTAGAAGAAATAGAGTAGCCCTCATAGTCAACAAAAGAGTCTAAAATGCAGTCTCAAACAATGACAGGATGATCTCTGTTTGATTCCAAGGCTAACCATTCGATATCACAGTAATCCAAGTCTATGCCCCAACCACTAATGCTGAAGAAGCTGATCAGTTCTATGATGATCTGCAAGACCTTCTAGAGCTAACACCAAAAAAAGATGTTCTTTTCATCATAGCAGACTGGAATGCAAAAGCAGGAAGTCAAGAGATACCTGGAGAAACAGGCAACTTTGGCCTTGGAGTACAACGAAGCAGAGCAAAGACTAACAGAATTTTGCCAAGAGAACACTCTGGTCATAGCAAACACCCTCTTCCAACAATATAAGAGATGACTCTATACCTGGAAGTCACCAGATAGTCAGTATTGAAATTGGATTGATTATATTCTTTGTAGCTGAAGATGGAGAAGCTGTATACAGTCAGCAAAAACAAGGCCAGGAGCTGACTGTGTCTCAGATCATGAACTCCTTATTGCAAGATTCAGACTTAAATTGAAGAATTATATTGAACCTATAGATTTATCTGTAGTAACTTAACATCTAATCCAAGAATATCATATTACCATCTCTCCATATTTTTTTTAGATCTTTGATTTTCTTCATCAGTAATTTGTAGTTCTTTTTTGATATGTTTTATAACTGTTTTTGGTATGTTTGTAAAGCAAATATTATGCATATTTTATAAGATTTATACATAAACATTTCGTGTGTTTTATACTACTATAAAGCCCCCTTATTAGCTCTCCTGGCTTTAAAAAACTTTCTTAGCATCTTCTAAGAAAACAATTATGTCATCTTAAAATAAAGACAGTTTTTGTATCTAGATGCCTTTTATTTATTTTCTTGCCTTATGGCACCTCTAGGACAATTTGAATGAGGTGTTAGAAGCAGATATACACGCCTTGTTCCTAATCTTAGGGGGAAAGCATTCTTTTACTATTAAGTAAGATATTAGCTGTTGGTTTTCCGTCAATGGCCTTCATCAGGTGGAATAAGTTACCTTCTGTTCCTAGTTTTCTGGTAGTTTTTATTTAATTATAAATGAATATTGTATTTTGTCCATTTTTTGATCTTTTGACATGATCATATTTTTCTTTTTTACTCTGTCACTATGCTTAATTACGTTGATTTTTAAATTTTAAACCAGTCTTGCCTTCTTAAAATAAACCTCATTTTATTCATGATGCATTATCTTTTTTCTTGGATTCAATCTGTTAAAATTTTGTTAAGGATTTTACATCTGTGTTTATGAGTTTAGTCTGTAATTTTTCAATGTCTTTATCTAGCTTTCACATCACAACAATGCTGTTCTAATAGATTAAGTTGGAAAATGGTCCCTCCTCTTCAATTTTTCTTGAAAAACATACGTAGAATTTGTATTGTTTCATCCTTACATATTTCATAGAATTCAGCGGTAAATCCATCTGAGACTTGATGTATTTGTTTGTCTGTTCGTGTGACAGGAAGGTTTATAACTTCAGATTCTGCCTCTTTAATATATGTATTAGGATTTCCAAGCCCTCTACTTCTCGAGTGAGCTTTGGTTGTGTTCTTCAAGAAATTTGTCCATTTCGTCAAAGTTGTTAAATGTATTAATGTAAATTTGTTCAAGTTATCTTCCTATCCTTACAATGTCTTTAATACCAGTAGTGATGATGCCTCCTTCATTTCTATTACTCTTAATTTCTTCATCCCTGATATTCTATGATATAATGTTTTTATTTTAATCAGAGTAGACATTTAGTAATTTTGTTGATCTTCCTAAGGAACCAATTTTTGCTTTATTGATTTCCTCTATGATTTTTCTCTTTTCTGTTTAATTGATTTCTATTCTTTATTATTTTTAGTTTCTTAGTATAGAAGTTTAGATCATTTGTTGGAGACCTTTTTTTTCTAATAGTATATGAATATTAGCTTACAATATTAGCTTGCAAATTTTCCTATAAACATTGATTTATAGGAATAAATATTTGTTATTTCTCATTAATTTCATTGTGGTCAGTGGATAAACTTTGTATGACTTTAATCCTTTTAAATTGATTGAAACTTGATTCACGGCCCAAAATATGGTCTATATTGGTGAATGTTCCATATGCACTTAGAAAGAATGTGCATTCTGCTGTTGTGGGACTGTTTCAATGACATATGAGTTTATGTCTGGCAAAGTATTAAGTAGTGTAATAATGGAAGAAATTTCCAAACTATAATTATAAATTATGAATGTCAAGATCTCCATTATGATTCAGGAAAAGGACCAGGAATTTTATTCTCAAGAAAGACATAAAGCATTTGGAATGATAGTTACGATAGACTGAGTGCTCATAGATATTATCTCATTTATTCCACTTGACAGTCTTTCAGGATAAGAACATCTATCTTGGTTTTAATTACAAAAATATTCAGACTTGCAGAAATCAAATAATTTGTCAAGTTCATAGCAAGTGACAGGTGAAGATTTGAACCTAGAACCTGAAAAGTCATGCTCCTATATTGCCTCTGGTAGGGAGAAAGCCCAGAATTTGGAGTGATAAGTCAAGTATGTCCTTGGACAAGTCAACCTCTCTCTGATTTGTGTGATGGGAAAGATGTTCTTCCCTACTCTTATGATTACAGTGGGGATCAAATGAGATGAGTTATGAGACAGCACTTTGAAAGCTATAAAGCTAATCAAATAGTCATCACTATCTTGACCAGCAAGGCTCTTAGAGAAGGATACATGGTGAAGGGAGTGGGAGTAGATATGAACAGATTATAACTCAACCTTACAAAGGTTGGGGAAAAAACAGTCTCTAAAGTTATAAACTAGGTGAATCCAAACACTTTATCTTTTGATGTTTAAAGGACAAATTCAGGGTAAGTATGAAACTATTACTTTATGAATGAATGATAAATTTATGTAACACACTATCCCAGGGTGTGTACATGCTGAAAACACAAATGGATTCCAAAAAACTGACATTAAATTACAGACAATTAAATGACAGATAATAGTCATTAAGAGATGCTACAACTCTTTGATTCCTACCCCAAAGCTTTCAAGGTTAAAATCAAGAAGATTCTTCAAAACTCCTTAGTGCTACAAAGAAAATCCAGAGCTGGACAGTAGTTAAAGTGGTAAAAACAGATTTTATTTAGGACTATTGCAATAGGGGGTAGGAGACCCCAGACTTGAACCAGGCTCAACTCTGAATATTGCACAGGCAAGTGGGAATTTATAGCCAAGGAACAGTGTAGCAGTGTCTGGATGGGAGATGACTAAGCAAACATCAGGAGTTACGGGGATTCTGACTAAACTGACCTAACAGGATTCTTGCTGAAAACAGGCCGGGATGGTCAGACACCTGGGAGAGGGTGGAGGATGTGGAACTTGATCAGATATCGAGGGTGGGAGGTTCTGGTTATTGACTTAGCATGATTCTTACTAGAACTGGATTTTATAAGAAAGTGCACAGATGGACCTCGGAGAATGTTCAGGAGCCTGACTAAAGTCTGACCAAACAAAGAAACTTTGTCAGTGCCTCTGTCAGAAAAGAGAATTGGCTGGAAAAGGCTCAATCTAGTATGACTGGATGGGGCCTAGGTCAACACTCCATGCAGAGCTAATCCAGGAATATAGTAAATATAGTACCTTCAGTACACGTGTTAACTGTCAGCTTATTTCTTAGGACCTTCAGGATAATATTCATGATAGAAGTTTTGAGTTTGAATTATGGACAGAAAAGAGGAATAAGGAGTTCAGGGCATTATGTTCCCCACCACCACCAAATGGGTATCTGAGAAGGGTCCCCAGTTTCCCTACCCAAAGAACAGAGTATGATCCTTTGGTCTCATATTATTCTCCTCTCTAGCTATCCATTTTCAAAGCCACTTCTCTACCTGGTTGACTGTTCTACTTCTAAGATCTCAGTTTCTGATACCAGCATCCACACTTCCAGGCCTTTGACTCTTCAGCTTGTTCTTGACATCCAGCTTCCCTGTTCCTGCATTTCTCCCCATCCCCGTCATCCAGTCTCCTTCTAGCTGTTTCTTCCTCCCCGAGTCATTATTATGAGCAACTTCAGCTGCTGCACCTATCTTTCTACACTCCTTTCAGCAGACCTCCAACTCTGGGTTATCCCAACCAGCCTGGATTCCCTTCCTGAACCTGAGCTTCTGAGTGATGCTAGAAAGACATCTCTTGGCTTTGACTGGAAGTCACTTCTCGTTTACTGCCTTACCCTCTGCCCTGCAAAGCTTCTCATCCCCTAGTAATGCTCTCTCCCATCCCTACAGTGGCCACTAAAATCCTCACTGCCTTCCTCAAACTTCCTACTAAGCCTTGCCCCTCTCATTTAACAGATGACTTTGAACTTTTTCAAATATAGGTAGGTTCTCTGTACTTCCATCCAGAATCTCTGTGTATCCGCCACCACCTTCACCTCTTTCCTTCAGTCTCAGAGGAGGCAATGTCCTTCTGACATTCAGGGTTAATTTCTCTACCTGCATTGGATACCACAAACCTTCCTACCTCCTCCAGGTTCTTGCTTTATCACTTCCTCTATTTAAAATTTCATCCTATTTATTCTGCCTCACTCTCTTCACTGTCTCCACTTTCTTACCCTATAAACACAGTTATGTACCTTCTATCTCAAAATTAAGTAAATAAAGAGCCTCTCTTGGTCCTTGAACATCTTTTCATGGAATGTGTCTCCCTTCTCAGTTCGTATTTTGAAACTTGTTCTCTGTACCCACTGTGCGTTTTAACCTTCTATCCACATTTCAATACTTTGATGACAGAGAATTGTTCTGAGAATCACATGGCCTGGTTTCTGGCTTCAGTCACACTGGTTAAAAGTTGTAGGAGCTGAAGAAGTCATTTTCAGACCTGGGGAAGGACTATAAGACAGAAGTTGTTTTTCACAAAGTTCTCCCTTCTCCCTTACTTCTAAGTAGAAAGTATTTTGGAAATAGAATGGTTCAACCTTGAAACAGATGACCAACAGGGATAGCGGAATATTTCCGAATAAAGTATGTGGTCTTCACCAGTGAGCCATTGTTGTCTGAAGGCAGCGGGATTAACTGCATGACCCTTCGAGGTCCCTTCCAGCACACAGCCCCTCTGAACTCCCAGGAACAAAAACGGGAGAATGAGAACGCAGTGTGAGGGAAATGTTGTCTGCACCTGTCCAGTCTGGGGCCCGACTGGTAAAAGGTGAGAACACACTGGAGAAGTCAGGAAATGGCTTGAAGTGTTCTCATTTTCCATCCGTTCTGTATCCTGGCTCCATATGCTGGGGTGCAGCAGCTCAAATTTCATAAACAGGGTCTGAGGAGGCAGGAAGCTCATGCTGCGTGAGTTGTTTTCCTCCCTGGCTTGCCCATGCTTTACAGATCTTTCCTCCATTCCCGTTCTGTTTTCTCGCCCCCTTGCCTCTGGCACAGTAAAATCTTGGCAAGCCCTGGAGTTAGGTTTGTTTTGGTTGAATAAACAGTTAAATGAGGTTTTATTTTCTCATTTCTGCCCTGAATTGGAGGAAGGGGTGTTGCAGTGCTCAGCTGGCCTCCTGGGAAGCCATTACATAATTCTGCTATTCCTACAGGAAGATTTCTTATAAACAACCCTTATTTACAATAAATCATCAAGATGTTGAGGAAAATCAGGTCATTTCATACAAGAAAGGTGAGCAAATTGAAGGAAATAAGCCAGAGCCAAATTTGGAGGAGGACACCTCTCTGCATTTGCCCAGCCAGTTCTTCAAAACAGCCGCCCTGGATGGGCTCCATTGTCCCTTTTTCTTTACAGAAAAGCTGTCCTTAAAAAGGGTCCCTGTGAGATGATTGGTGATTGCTGCTAAGATATGTCCCATAATTTATCTCTTTTAAAATGTTCATTGAAGAAGTGATTTAAGAGGCACTTGTGGGTAAATATTTACTTATTATTTATATATTATAAAATGACAATTAAAATAATTTTAGTATCAACAGTGTTTATTAATTGAGACTCCAAGGGCTGGAGACATATTCAGGGATGATCCCATTGCATGGTTCCCATTCACGCACTGGGACCACTGTGTTTATACACATCCTGGGTGGTTTTGTTTCTCTTTGTCCATTTTTGGTGATGGAGCAAAAAGTAATGCAGATGAGAAAGTAGTGTGTGTGTGTGTGTGTGTGTGTGTGTGTGTGTGTGTGTGTATGTACCCGTACGCACATTTGTGAGTGAGGATATACCAGGTACTTTCACTAACTAGGTGACTTACTGACTGTTCAAATGAATAATTTCCAAAACACAGCAGGATTGTAGGCACGATATGATGCAAAATAATGGAGAACACAAAATTATCTGCTTGTCTCTCTCCACCACCATCCCTACTCCCTTGGATTTCATCTGACGATAAAGAAACCATCCAAAAAAAGAAGGAACTATATATAAATCTCCAATATAGAGGTTTTTTCCCCAAAGAGAAAAGTCTCTCCACAGTTCTTGCCAATGTCTAATAGCCCACACTACCCAGAAGGTTTATAGCAGAACTAATCGGCTGTAAAGTTCATTCCTCCCAATTCTGTCTTCAGGGGAGAGGCCAAGTAGCTGTTTTCCAAATATTTATATTACATTAGATAATGGACTATAGAAGGCCTAAGGGCTAAAGTGAAGACCCTTGAGCCATTAGAAAGCCTAGTTCCTGGTTAGGAAATTGCCCGTTGAAAGTGAAGGACCCCTGGTTAAAGTCTTCTTAAGGAAGTGGACAGGCCAGGGTTCTAGTTTGAGCTCCACAAAGTAACATGCTCATGAGTCTGTTGGCTTCCATTTCCTCAAAAGCAAATATAAGATAAAGAGAGGGAGAGAAAAAGAATGGACTTGCCTATCTTTACTCTAATAATCTAGGGTCTCATAAAATGCTCAAGGCCTAGAGATCTTGTCATTTTGGAAGAAACAATGGAAGTGATCAATTACTATTCCATTGGTCAAATCTTTTGAGAGCATCTAAAGAATTGTCTCATCTCCTTGGTTAAGGAAAGAGACAAATGGCACCCCCTTCATCCTCTACTCCAATGTTAGTCCTATCTATCCCAAGGGGATCCTGCAGAAACCTCTATTAACGTCTCCTCAATTGTGTCCAATAATAATGATGGTAATGATAATGTAATTATACCAGTTTATTGATGTCAAGTGCATGTTGATTACAAATGGAACAGGAAGTATTTACTTGCCTCCTGCTTCTCCAGGCTGGTTGTGAAATCAGAGCTGGGCTTTGGAGCAAGCATGAAGCCTGCACCTTTCATAATTGTAATGGGATCCAGATGTGGCTCCGTCCCATGAAGGCAAGTGATGAAAGCAGTAAATAGGTCCCATGCACATGCGTTCTGCCCAGGTGGGGTCCACCTCCAGCTCCCTCTCTGTGAGCCGATATTGTTCTCCCTTTCTTCCAATTAATTCTGATGATGTAAAAAGATTAAAATGCATCCCCATGGCGGTTTGCAAATAGTAGTTGCTTGTTCGTTTATATTTCAGAGATGGCAGCGCATCTCAAGGAAAGGAATCGGAAAGCCAGTGAACTTGTGGCACTCTTAGGGTGAAGCTCGATGAGATGGAGATTTCTTGATATAGTGGGAGGCCATCACTGGGGTGAGGGAGGTGCCATTGAGGGGAACCACAGCAGAATACTAAGGACTGAGCCCCAAGGATGGTGAAAGAGAAGCCCAGTGTGAAGAGCTGTAGAGTCAGCGTATGGCACCCTGGGAGCCAAGAAGTGGGAGTGTCAGGAAGGAAAGACTGTTGTGGGCATCAGTGCTCAAAGGTATCTCTCTTGCTGTGAGAAGACCTGCAGCTCTTATGCCCCCATTGTGTTTCGTTTCTCGATTGGAAGTGGGTGGGGTGGGCTTCTCCTCTTCTCTCTTTCATTTCCCTCAGCATTCACCATCCCCTATTCTTTTCTACTCCCCACCCAAATTTTGAAGTGTATTCCTGCAATATGAAGTTTATTGGTTTTTTAAAAAATCTTTATCTCCTCAGTTGGATAGAATAAGAAAGAGTTAACATGGTTTTCTTGAAACTACTCAGTACATTTTTATGAATGAGTACCTTTTCATGAAAATGGACGTAAGTGGGCATTCTTCATACAATATAATGACAAAACATCCTGGAGAAAAAATAACAAAACATTATTTTTCAGAACCTAAACAAATTAATGCATTTTAAAGAACCTCTTATCAATTATAGGGCTCAGTAGCCAAATAGAAATGGCTTGATTTGAAAACCATACTCTGCTGTGATGGGAGTTTAAAAAAATTGTAATTTTCAGTTTTGTTCCAGTGTTTCAGAGTATTTTAACTTTATGTATATAAATCATATTTGTGTGTTTTTATTCTGTTCTGGAGATTTATTTAATATTCTGTTATCACGATGATTCATATAATTAAGTATTTGAACAGTTGAAGCTGGTTTGAGTCAAATTTTTTTAATCTAAAGAAAAATCTGTTTTTCCTGTTACACAAATATACATGTTCATTATACAATGTTTAGAAAATACAGATAAACCAATAGAAGAAAATAACAAATCCATATTTCCATCTTTCATAAATCACTTATCCAAAAATATTTTTATATTACTTAGTAATATTTATAGTGACACTTTAGAAAGAAGCACTAAGGGGTCAACTCCAGACAGTAGGCATAAATGGGGCTGTCCTGAGCTAACCAGCACACATAGCCACCTTATTCATCACGTAGCTCTCTCCTCTCTCTTTAGTCGCAAAGTCGTGTCCGACTCTTTCGACCCCATGGACTGTAGCCTGACAGGCTCAACAACTGTGCCCTAAATCGTTATGGGTGCCATGAAGACAGCAGTGAGCAAAAAGACAAAACTCTGCTCTCGTGTTGTCTATATTCTAGTGTTAATATTGACTACAGCGAACATCAGGGTATATATTCTTCTTTTTTTATAATTAAATTTATTTTTAATTGAAGGATAATTGCTTTACAACATTGTGTTGATTTCTGCCAAACATCAACATCAGGGTATATATTCTCCTAGTCATATATATGGATATATTTTTCTTTCTTTAAGTAAAAACATTGCATATTTCATCATTTTCATGAAAATATTTTAATGCACCCTCTGGACTTCTTATACAGAGGATCCTCACAGTCATTTTGCACCTTCTAAGGAGACAATGCTGGAAAGAACACTAAACTAGGAGATCTTGCCCCAGGTCCTTCCTTCCTCCCTCCCTGCCTTCCCTCCATTCTACTCACCAGCCAGGAGACTGTCCTGATCATTTCCCCTCTTTGGTCTCAGCTTCTTCATGTGCAAATTCAGACAAAATTTAGGCATATGTTCTGCCAGGTGCAACTCGCTTCCAGCACCCTCTCTGGGAGCTAATATTGTTCTGCATTTCCTCCAATTAACTCTGATGATGTAAAAACATTAAACTGTATCCCTCGTGGCACCAAGACACTTTGAAATCTAAAAATCTGTGGCTCCATAGTTTTGTGGTTTGCTTCTAAGTACACAAGCCAAATTTGGTTAAGTGGAACAAAAATTCTCTGATTTTTCTGACAAAAATAAGAAGAAAGAAAAAGTCTTCTGCATTAAGATGTATTTTATAATGTGATGAATGTAATAATTACTTGATGGACATGTTGGTATTTCATGTGTCTTTCTGTGATAAATATATTAGGGAGTTTTATTTCTCAAAGTGATTATAAAAGGTGTGAAAGAAAGGCTATTTCTTAAATTATTCAATAGGATAGCTTTTAGGTAAAATAATCAATAATATCAAATGTTGATTCAGCTCCTTAACTCTAAGGACAAGCAATACTTTTCTCAAAAGTCTGCTGGAGTATTGAGGAGAACCGGTATTATCTTTGCTTGTGGTGTTTTAACCCAGATTCTAGAAACATGTTCCCTTCTTCTGAGTCTTAGCAGATGGAGAGTAAGTTTCACATTCTGTTCATTTGTCCACGTTTCTTGCCTGTATACTCATATATTGGCAAACATGAAGAGACCCTGGGTTCTGTAGAATTTGGTAGGTTGTAGGTCCATTTGCTACCACATTAAAAGTACTTTGAGCTAAATTCAATAAGTGGGTTTATGGTTATTTAACAATAAACATTTCCTCTAAATTTAATAAGACACAATTTTACTATGTCNCTTGCCTGTATACTCATATATTGGCAAACATGAAGAGACCCTGGGTTCTGTAGAATTTGGTAGGTTGTAGGTCCATTTGCTACCACATTAAAAGTACTTTGAGCTAAATTCAATAAGTGGGTTTATGGTTATTTAACAATAAACATTTCCTCTAAATTTAATAAGACACAATTTTACTATGTCTATATATTTTACAGTACTAAATCAAATCAGTTTTCAACCTGTAAGAATCATCAGCATAACCATATGTATGTTTCAGTATTCCTCAGATTGGCAGATACAGTCATAAGCAAAAATAAATGATTTCCTGTAGAGCTGTTTTAACTACCCATTTTTTAAACACTGTAATTTATAGTAATATAAATATACTACTTATACAATATGTTTCTGGGGAGTCCATTCACAGTCTGCCTTTCTCGTAGGAAGGCCTGTATTCTCCAGTGAGGGGCTGGCTGTCAATCCCAACAGGGCCTGGTAGGAAACTAGAGGAGGCAGGTGGGGATCCAGACTTGCAGACACCACGGAATGTGCAGGAATGAGGGCCCAATGGCTCTGACTCTTTCGAGTTTAAAGAGAAGCCAGAAGCATAAGAAGGAGAAAAATTTAAGGTCAGCTAATTATTTATTTTGTATTTTATTATTATTATTGGCTATGCTAGCTTTGGATTCCCTGATAGCTCAGTTGGTAAAGAATCCACCTACAATGAGGGAGACCCCGGTTAGATCCCTGGGTCAGGAAGATCCGCTGGAGAAGGGATAGGCTACCCACTCCAGTATTCTTGGTCTTCCCTTGTGGCTCAGTGGGTAAAGAATTCGCCTGCAATGCGGAGACCTGGGTTCCATCCCTGGGTTAGGAAGATCCCCTGGAGGAAGGAAAGGCTACCCACTTCAGTATTCTGGCCTGGAGAATTCCACGGACTGTATAGTCCATGAGGTCACAAAGCACTGGACACCACTGAGTGACTTTCACTTCGCTTCACTTCGCTTCACTTCGCCTCACTTCACGCTGGGTTTTCATTGCCACTGCAGGCTTTCTCTACTTATGGTGAGTGGGGGCTACTCTCTAGTTGTGGTGCTCAGGCTTCTCATTGCGGTGGCTTCTCTTGTTGCAGAGCTTGGGCTCTAGATGCATAGGGTTAAGTACTTGTGGCACATGGACTTAGTCATCCCCCAGCATGTGGGATCTTCCCAGACCAGAGATTCAACCTGTGTCCCCTGCATTGACAAGCAGATTCTTAACCAGTGGAATACCAGGGAAATCCAGCTAATTTTTTTAGTTAATTTTTAATCATTGTACAATCTCCCGTTCACCCCTCACTCCCAAGTCTATGGTCCAGAGTCAGCCAGTAGGCAGCTGGGTAATGGTAGCTGGGCAGCAGTGTGAGGAGCCAGAGCACTAGAAAACAGGAGCAGCAGAACCATTGTGTTAATAATACTGGCTGTGCTGGAAGTCAGGCTCAGGATGGTGCACAGGGAACAAAAGGTTTAAAGGCAGAGCATATTTGCTGTTGCCCAGATTTAAAGAGAAAAATGAAAATGGAAGTTGCTTATTTGTGTCCAACTCTTTGCAACCCCATGGACTGTAGCCCACCAGGCTCCTCTGTCCATGGGATTTCCCAGGTAAGAATACTGGAGTGTGTAGCCATTCACTTCTCCAGGGGATCTACCTGACCCAGGGATCAAACCCAGGACTCCGGCGTTTCAGGCAGAGTCTTTACCACCTGAGCCACGGGGGAAGGACTCAATAAGGTAGAGAAAGGAGTGTTTTCTGAAACAGCTGATTTTCAAGTGTGAAGGCGGGTCAGTGCAGTAGGCACCTCTGCCCTCTGGCTACAGTTCCATTAAGTGCAGTGATGTGGGGCAAAGGCCGAACGTGGCCCTTTTCAGGGTAAGGGGCACGGGAGGGAGGTGATAGATGAATGAGCTTCACCCTTCAAATGAAAGGACACAGCCTGGAGGCTGGGGGGCTGAGGGATTTCCAGCACCACTCTGAGGCAACTTCTANCTACATAAATATTTTATCCATTTTGAAAATTGCTCTGAAACTCCTGTATAAACTCTGAATTCTATTGTTGGACAGTTTTCAAGGTTAAAATTCCCCCACAATAAGTCATATAATTTTCATTTCCTAGTGGTTATAGTCTATGTTTTTTGTAGAGTTTGTTGAAAGATAATGGTAGCAGGTTATTCTTTGTCTCCCCAGAAAGTGGTCAAGAGCCAGCAGACAGACTGAATCCTGTCTCTTATACACATCTTGTCTCCATGCTTATTAATCCTGTTACCACTCCTGTCCATGTTCTTGTAATGGTTAGATGAAACACCCATAAAAAAGAGAGGGCATGCATGTTTATTTTGAGGACCAGCAAAAGGAAGCTGGGAACCATGAGAACTCTAGGTAACTTTTTTCCTTTGGGACTGGGCAGCAAGGGCTCAGTTCCTTCAGGTGTTTCCAGCTCTTAGCAACCCACTGGACTCTAGTCTGCCAGGGTCCTCTGCCCATGGGATTCTCCAGGCAAGAATACTGGAGTGGGTTGCCATTTCCTCCTCCAGGGGATATTCCTAACCNATAAGCAGGGTGACAGTATACAGCCTTGATGTACTCCTTTTCCTATTTGGAACCAGT
Source organism: Neotragus moschatus (assembly GCA_006410615.1). Lineage (NCBI taxonomy): Eukaryota > Metazoa > Chordata > Mammalia > Artiodactyla > Bovidae > Neotragus > Neotragus moschatus. The sequence continues at coordinate 1,152,616 of SJYA01001563.1, read as the reverse complement.
CTGTTGTTCCATGTCCAGTTCTAACTGTTGCTTCCTGACCTGCGTATAGGTTTCTCAAGAGGCAGGTCAGGTGGTCTGGTATTCCCATCTCTTTCAGAATTTTCCATAGTCTTTCCAAAGACTGGGCAGAGGGACCCATAAAAAGAGAGAAAAGCGGGCTGAGTCTCTGGAGATTTGGGAAATTTGGGAGAAGGATGTTTGCTTGTAGAACCAGCTTGGGAAGGAGTGCAGAGCCCAGCACTGTGCTGATTGAAGCCTAGAATGGTCTCCTCCCATCTGACATTACCAAACTCAGCACAGGGGACCCAGTTAAACTTGAATTTCAAATGAACCACCCAAAAACTTTAGTCTAAGTATGTCCCATGCAATATTTGCTTTTGTTTATCTGAAATTCAGTCCTAACTGGTTGTCTTGTTTTTTTGTTTGCTAAATTTGTCAACCCTGCCTCCATTTGTTGCTAGCCCTTCAGCCTCACAGCAGCACAGTGTGATCAAGGACTGTGTGAACCCCATCCAGGAGAGAAGGGTGACCCAGAAAGTAGCCAGGTAGATGAGGAATAAACTCCCTACCCAAGGGGCAAAATCCCTACCTGGGTAGAAGAGGTGTCATATCATACTTCCAATACTGGAGTCAGGCACTCATTGCCCCACCTCCTAACACCTTTGTGATCCTTAGCAAGCTATATGATATCTCTGAGAATCGGTTTATTCATCTGTAAAATGGAGGAAATGATACCTCCTACTAGAGTGATGCAAATATTCAATGAAATGATGTAATAACATTGCTAGCACAGTGCCCAGATAAATTGCTTGATGTAATGGTAAGAACAGTTCTTATTACTCTGCTCGTGAGGTCCATTTCTTTTTTAAATCACACTTCCATGGGAATTGCCCCATCAAGAAGACCCAGCCCACTGGGCATTCCGAGGCTTGTCTTGTTTCNATGAAATGATGTAATAACATTGCTAGCACAGTGCCCAGATAAATTGCTTGATGTAATGGTAAGAACAGTTCTTATTACTCTGCTCGTGAGGTCCATTTCTTTTTTAAATCACACTTCCATGGGAATTGCCCCATCAAGAAGACCCAGCCCACTGGGCATTCCGAGGCTTGTCTTGTTTCTGTAAAGTTCCTGGAGATTTGCTAGCAGAGGTTGGGAGGATGGGATAAGCTCATGCTATTCTCAGAAAACACTGTAACTCCGGACCGGCTTGTCCACTGCCTGGTTGTTGCTCTAAAACAGAGCCAAGCAAACACCCTACTCCTTCTGGCAGGTAGACAAGAGAGGGTTTCAAACCATCACTGTGTCTCATAGTTACAGTACCTCAAGCAAATCAGAGCAAACTCTCTCATGGCTAAATCTAACAATGAGCTGGGAGGGTAGGTAGCCTGCTTCCTCCTGACATTCCTCAAATAAACTCAGATTCCCCAGAATTCAGTGTTTTGCCAAGGAATTTCAAGGCACATAAAGGTGAAGTTTGGCATTTGCAAAGAAGAAATTACTTTTAACTTGTTTTGCTTAAATCTGTTCATCTTTGTCTAAACCACTGTGTTACAAAAATATATAAAAATTATCAGAGTTCCAGCTACATTTCTTTGGCTCATTTTAGTGGAAAGAGGGATATGTTTGGAGATGGAAGGCAGTCAGCCACAGGCAGGGTGATGGGAATCATCTAAGGTGCTTCGACTCTAGTCCTGTGTTCCATCTGCAGCATGTAAAGGAAATCAAACTGTTGCAACATTTTCTTGCTTTCCCGTACATAAGGAGGGAATGGCCAGAGTGATCATCAAAAGTGCAAAAACTACATAATTTGAATAATACTAATGCTTTCTCTCTGGAAGGCCATGTGACAGAGTCATGATGTTGCAGAAGGGGCCCCACAAGGCCTTTTCTTGACTTTGCTCCATGAGATCTTGAGCAAAACCCAATCTTTCAGAGCTTCTCACCTCTCATCTATAAAATAAGATCAAAACAATCTCCAATCTCCCTACCACAGTGGTTACAGTGAGGATCAAATGAGAAAAGGTATGTAAAATGTTGATGTGCCCTAGAACTCCATTCTCAATCCTCTTGTTCTGTAGTCCTTGCATGTCAGCTGTCACCAGTACAATGATGGACTCCCGAGTGACTGATTTATTGGCTGTATTTTTCACTACCTAACAGGTCTGTCCGCTTGGATCTTCCAAAGTTATCTTATGGCCAGTAAGTTGGAAATCCATTATATTACCCACACCCCTTACCCAGACCTACCTCACATGCCTGTGATGCATGCAAGGTGTGGTCTGGCTGATAGGCCTTGACCAGATCTAGTGTCCACATTGCCTCCCATACCAGACTTCTCTCCTCTTCCCAGAAGGAACGTGGACAGTCATTGTCTTAAAAGTACCCAGAATCCTTTCAGAGTGACACTTGGACTTAAGAAGATGGAACTGAAATTCTGCCTCATGAAAGAAAAAAGGTTCTGGATTTGAGGATAACTAACTAAAAATGGGCAGGCTGAGTGAAACCCCATGGGGAGTTTCACTCATGTCTTGCATTCCAAGTGATAAGGACACTGAGTTTAGTAGGAAGAAGGCTGCAATCGATTAGTGATGCCTGCGAAGTGTGTAAAGAGTAATGGTGGCAACATGTTCGCCATGTAGTTGCCATTCTTGCTCTACCCCTGCGTCTGTGCATTAATGCAAACCTAATGTCTTGCATTCCATGTGATAAGGGACAAAGAGCTGATGCTAAACATAATAATCTCTTAGACCCTTGAGTTCTGACTATCTAACTGGAGTCAACACAGCCAGTCAGAAAATTATGCTACTTGAGGAAGAGAATGTGAAATGTTTGAGGCAGAGACTCTGTTTAATTCACTTTACATAAAGCAATATCAAGAACATAATAAGAGGTTAGAAGATATTTTTGAGTGAACATAGGAGAGTAATGTTGTCAGAGAGGCTCATCAGGTCCATAAGCAATGCTGCAGATTTGGTTTTCATGAAGATGGCATTCCATCCTCTGATTCATAACAGAATTTGTGGTATTTTCATGGTCTACATAAATATTTTATCCATTTTGAAAATTGCTCTGAAACTCCTGTATAAACTCTGAATTCTATTGTTGGACAGTTTTCAAGGTTAAAATTCCCCCACAATAAGTCATATAATTTTCATTTCCTAGTGGTTATAGTCTATGTTTTTTGTAGAGTTTGTTGAAAGATAATGGTAGCAGGTTATTCTTTGTCTCCCCAGAAAGTGGTCAAGAGCCAGCAGACAGACTGAATCTTGGCATTTGTATGGAGAGAAATAATTTTCCTAAACATTATGAATGTTAAATTGTAGAGCAAGTTGCTTTCTCTGAATGCACTGAGAAAACATAACCGTTGTTATCATTTGTGCTGGCTAACTGGGTATGAACTGTGCCTGATGAAAAGATGCAGAAGTAGAGCAAGGATGGCAAATGCAGGGAGAACATGTTGCCACCACGACTCCTTACACACTTAGCAGGCATCTCTAATTGATTGTAGCCTTCTTCCTACTCAACTCAGACAATCTTCTTATTAACACAGGACTTCAGGTAGCCATAACCAAATGATCACAGAGTGGCATGTGAGATTTATCATTTTTAAGCAAATTTGCTGAGTTCTGGCTATATGCCTAGTATAGGAGATTAGCTGTGAATAAAACAGGCAAAAATGTCTATCCTCTTAGAGCTTAACATTACAGTGAAGGGTAGGAGGGGAATCAGTAATAAAGATAGTAAGTAAAATATATAGCTTATTAAATGGTAATAAGCATAGCAGAGAAAATATACCAGGTAAGGGAGACAGAGAACATTGGGAAGAGAGCCAGAACTGTTGGAGGACTTCCCTGGTGGCTCAGCAGTGAAGTTTGCCTGCCAATGCAGAAAACATGGGCTTGATCCCTGGGTCAGGAAGATCCCTGGGTCAGGAAGATCCCCTGGAGAAGGAAATAACAACCCACTCCACTATTCTTGCCTAGGAAATCCCATGGACAGAGAAGCATGGTGGGCTACAGTCTGTGGAGGTTGCAAAAATTCAGTCAGGACTTAGCAACAAAAAAGCTGCTTTAGCTATCTTTTTCTGAGTAACAATTTATCCCAGGCTTTAGCAGCTTAAAACAACAAACATCTATTATTTCACAATTTTTGTGAGTCAAGAATTCACTAGTAGCTTAGCTGGGTAGTTCTTGGTTGGAATTGTTAATGAGTTTGCAACCAAAATGTCAACTGTGCAGCAGTCATCTGAAGGCTTGAATAGACTGAAGAATCCACTTCTGAGATCTTTTCCTCTCATGGCTATTGGCAGGAGGTGTCAGTTCCTCACTGTATGGGCCTCTCCATAAAACTGCTCATGTCTCCTCTGGACAGGACAACTGGCTTCCCCCAGAGTGAGCNCATCTATTATTTCACAATTTTTGTGAGTCAAGAATTCACTAGTAGCTTAGCTGGGTAGTTCTTGGTTGGAACTGTTAATGAGTTTGCAACCAAAATGTCAACTGTGCAGCAGTCATCTGAAGGCTTGAATCCACTTCTGAGATCTCTTCCTCTCATGGCTATTGGCAGGAGGTGTCAGTTCCTCACTGTATGGACCTCTCCATAAAACTGCTCATGTCTCCTCTGGACAGGACAACTGGCTTCCCCCAGAGTGAGCGACCCAAGAAGGCAAGATGTAAGCCACAATGTCTTTTGTAACCAAGCCTTGGAAGTCACAATTTGTCATTTCTTCCATTACTTGTTGGTTACATGACCCAGTCTGTTCACTGTGGGAGTGGACTATGCCATAGCATGATAAAAGGCGGCATCTATCCCTGGCATCATCTTGGAGCCTGGATGTCACATCAGGGAAGACTGAAAAGGGAAATTTGAAGAAGACGGGAGATTAAATCTGAAGATAACAGAGGGGTCTACGGCCATACCACCCTGAACGCACCCGATCTCGTCTGAAGATAACAGAGAGGATGGGCAGAAACCTCCAAGCAGTGAGAACAACAAATATAAAGACTTCGATGCAAGGACCTGCTTAGTGTAATTAAAAAATGGCAAGCAGGCCAGGAAGCCTGGGGTGGAAGTGGGAGAGTGGTAGGAGATGAGGTCAGAGCTATAACAAAGCTGGATCATGGGAGACCTTGTAGCTATTCTAAGCAAAGCACTTTGGTTTTACCTAATGTTCTAGTTATCTTTGCTCTGTAACAAGCCACCTGAAAACTTAGTATCATAAAGCAATCATTATGATGAATGTGTGGGCCAGGAATTTAGACAGGGCATAGTGAAGATGGCTTGTCTGTGTCCTGTGATGTTTCCCCAATGTTTATCATACTTCGAATCTGGGAAGACTCAAAAGCTGATCTGGCCTTGAAAGTTACTTATATCACTTTTGCCACACAGTCATAAGCCTGTCCAGATTTAAAGGAGAGAAAACAAATCTCATTTCTCTAAAGTCATAAGAAGAGCATGTGGGATAGGAATTACAATTGCAGAATAAATTTTCTTTGGAGAATATAATCCACCACACAGTGCAAGGAGAAACTGTTGCATTATTTTGAGCAGAGCAGTAACATGATCTGACTCACATTTAAACAGGATCTTTCTGGTTGCTATGTTGAGAACAGACTGAAAAGGGTATGAGGGTAGAAGCAGGAAGCCCAATTAATAAGCTATTACAATAATATGGCCAGGAGATGGTGAGGGCTTGGATGAGGGGGTAGCAGTGGTTGCCATGATGCACAAGATAGGGAAGGTGGCAGGTGAAACAAATTTCATTGGGATTTTTTTTGAGTTTCATACAGGAGCTCACTTTCATATGATGTTTGGATTATAGCAGAGCCTGGAGTTCAAGGGAGAAAAAAAATAGGTTGGAGATACAAATGCTATCTCCATTTGTATAGTGTAGAAAGGCTTCCCTGATGGCTCAGAGGGTGAAGAATTTGCCTCCAATGTAGGAGACCCGGGTTTGATCCCTGGGTTGGGAAGATCCCCTGGAGAAGGGAATGACTACCCACTCCGGTATTCTTGCCTGGAGAATTCCATGGGCAGAGGAGCCTATAAAATTGAATGAGATCATCAAGAAGAGTGTAGATAGACAAGAGAGGAATTCCAGGAACTGCACCCAGAAACACACCAGTATTAGGATGTCGTCAGGGATATCAAGAGGTGCTGAAGAGTAATGGCCAGTGAGGTAAGGAAACTGGTGCCCTGGCAGCTGATGAAGGGAGGTTTTCAAGGAGTTGGGAGTGATCAGCGTCTTAGCTATTGACTCCTCAAGGAAGATGAGAACTGAGAATTCCCATTGGATCTATCAACATGGAGACCATTACTTATTTTAAGGGAACAATTTTAGTGGAGTGGTAGGGTTAATGCCTGGGGACTTCCCTGGTGGCTCAGACAGTAAAGCGTCTGTCTGTCAATGCAGGAGACCTGGGTTTGATCTCTGGGTCAGGAATATTCCTTGGAGAAGGAAATGGCAACCCACTCCAGTACTCTTGCCTAGAAAATCCCATGGACAGAGGATCCTGGTGCAGGCTACTGTCCATGGGGTTGCAAAGAGTCAGATACGACTGAGCGATTTCACTTCACTTAGGGTGAATGCCTGATTGGAGAAGATTTAAGAAGAAATGGCAGAAGAGAAACCAGAAAAAGCAATTATAGTCATGTCGTTCCAGGAATTTACTGTAAAGGAAGGAGAAAAGTAGCTAGAGAGGGAAACAGTGTTAGGAGAAATAGCTATTTGCCATCCAGATTGTCATTCATATTAGAGTGGAGGTAGAGAAAACGTTTAGGAGCACAAGCTCTGGAACCAGCCTGCTTCATTTTGAATCCTGACTCCACATCTTGCTACGTGTGTAAACTTGGGCAAGGTGCTTAGCCTCTATTTATGCCTCAGTTTCTTTATCTGTCACATGGAGGCTACAATAGTACCTCCTCATGAGGTTGTATAAATAAGTAGAGTGTTCGAAACAGCTCTTGTCCTATGGTGGACACTCCGATAAGCGGACGTCGTACTGATGATGAAGACGATGATGAAGTGATGGGCCAGCCGCTTTTCCACCCCTCTCAGTGGCACCTCGACGCTAGACGCGGAAGCCTGCTGGCAGTCACCATCCCCATGTTGGATGTGGTGGACCTAGAAATGAGCTGGAAACTGAGCCCAGTAACGAGCTAGAGAAAAAGATGAGACTGGATGGCAGGCCTGATAGTTCTGCTGGTTGATCCACTTAAGGCTGAAGACATACACTTATTTATTTATTTGGACCAGGCACTGCTCAAGGGACAACAGTTTCATGGCAGAACATTTTGTTTATATCTCCTCATTTCCTGAGGACTCTCCCTAGAACAAGGGATTTGCGTCTCTTTTGTCTTAGCTAGGGTGGTAGATGCTCGTTGTAAGATTCAAAAATAAGTCTGTTTTTTTTTTTTTTTTTTTTTAAAGAAAATCCAGTTACAGTTTTATCTGATGGCCTTTGGCAAGTGTGGATTCCTCAAGTGAAAGGGCATTGAGGCAGAGAAGAGTCAATAGTTTCTATCGAAAAGTCTTAACTTCCTGAGAGATTTTTTAAAATTGTTGTTGGCTTCCTATTGCATTCCTCTTATAAAACTTTTCAAATGTTGTAATAGTTATTTTTAAACAAATATATCTATCACTTCTATTTCTTAATGTGGATTATTCACTTCAGTGATTACAAACTTAAAAAAGACAAAACTTACATTCATTGATCTACTAAAAAAAAAAAAAAAAAAAAAACCTTACAAGTTGTCATCCAAACTGGGACCCTTTTGATTGAAAGAGAACACCTTTAATCATTATACAAGGACAATGTAAGTAAAGTCGGTTTGTCCTGGGTGTTCAGAACACATCCATGGGATATCAGAATCATTAGAACTTCCAAATATTCATAGCCAACTTTCAGAAGAGTTCTCCATGAAAAGAAGTTGTGTATTGAATTTAACTCAACTAAGTTTTAGTTGATTTAGGACCTCAAGATCACTAAAAATACATCATTTCAGAAATTGTTGAAAAGACTTTCTGTTAATATTCACAATTCTCTCTTTTTAAAAAATTCCCAGGTGGTGCTAGCGGTAAAGAACCCACCTGCCAGGGCAGGAGACCTGGGAGACATGGGTTTGATCCCCAGGTTGGGAAGATCCCCCAGAAGAGGGCATGGCAACCCACTCTGGCCTGGAGAATCCATGGACAGAGGGGCCTGGCAGGCTATAGTCCATAGAGTTGCAAAGAGTGAGATTTGACTGAAGTGACTTAGCATGCAGTATGCATTCAGACTTCAGGTGTTTCAGTGGAGTGGGCTAATGTTTAGAGGACCAGCCCCCAAGGACCATGTACTTGTTGCTAATGTTTAGAGGACTGGTCCCCAGGGACCTTGTCCCTCTAAACATTAACAATATCCTCTTTGCAGCCTGAATTTGTAGCCACCCACAATCACATGGGTACTAACCCAAGGAGGTGAATTACCAGGACCTACGTTCTCTGTGTTAAGAAGAAGAATGTGAGTGCTTCCCATTTCAAAACCACCTTGACTTCAGTGTGTTTATCAATGAGATTCATTTTCTCTCTCTCTCTGACTTTCAATTTCCTAAACCAACTAAGCAAAGCCTGGCTCATGATGAGAACATTTGCAGGAACAAACAACCTCATCATGATCAAAGATGTCTTTTGTCTGCTATCATTATAAAGTCATGCAGCTAGTAAAATAGCTCTGCAATGTACAAAGGCTAGTTGGGGATGCCTCTTCCATCATAATACCATTTTGATTGGCCCTCGCTGCTTCTAAGCCTGGCCTCAGCTCTCTTGGACCTATGGTTACAGCATTTCCTTTTAGGCTAAGCACAGAAAGATGATTTGAAAGTGCAGAGGCAGAGAAATCCACATGAAATAGGATTGAGTATTAATAATATTAGATTGACAAGTTCACAGGCAAAGTTATCCACTAACTCCCGGGTTTCATTGGACACTATTTTTTAAAGTTTTAATTGGAGGTTAAGTGCTTTACAATATTGTGTTGGCTTCTGCCATACAACATGAGTCAGCCACTAGTACCTCCATATCTCCCCTCCCTCCTGAATCTCTCCCCTACCCCCCACCCCTTCCCACCCTTCTTGATTGTCACAGAGCACCGGGTTGAGCTCCCCGTATCATATAGCAGCTTCCCACTGACTATCATTCTTACACATGGTAGTGTATATATGTCAACGCTACTTTCTCAGTTCATCCCATCCTCTTCTTCCCCTGCTGTGTCCCAAATCTATTCTCTGTGTATACGTCTCTATTCCTGCCCTGCAAATATGTTCATCAGTACCCTTTTGCTAGATTCTGTACATATGCGTTCATATACAAAATCTGTTTTTCTCTTTCTGACTTACTTCACTCTGTGTAACAGGTTCTAGGTTCATCTACCTCACTAGAACTGCCTCAAATGCATTCCTCTTTATGGCTGAGTAATGTTCCATTGTATATGTGTACCACAACTTCTTTAGGATGGACATCTAGGATGCTTCCATGTCCTAGCTATTGTAAATAGTGCTGCTAAGAACATTGGGGTACAAGTGTCTTTTTCAATTTGATTTTCTTGGGTTGTATGCCCAGTAGTGGGGTTGCTGGGTTTATGGTAGTTTTTTTTTTTTTTCTTAATTTTTAAAGGAATCTCCATACTGTTCTCCACAGTGGCTGTATCAATTTGTATTCCCTCCAACAGTGCAAGATGGTTGAGATCCTCTGGAAAGGAAAGGAAACAAATTTTGATGTGGCTTCAAATCTGAACCACTGTATCTCTTCTTTGCATATTCCAGCCTACCTGCTCGAACCAGTCCAGAAAATTATTTAAAGCAGTGCTCTTCAAAGTATTATGGTCCACCTACTAATACATCAAAATCTCTTGGGCTAACTGTTTTTAAAAAGTGCAGTTTCCATGACCCTACTGTATCAGAGTCTTTGGCACTGGTGTTCAACAATACATTTCACACAAGCTCTTTAAATAATTCTTACGCACATTAACATCGAACAACCACTAACCTAGAGTTAGAGCAGTGGTCTTCAACCATGGCTGCACGTTAGAGTCACCTGAGAACCTAGAAACTCTCAAATGCCCAGACTACTACGCAACCCAATCAAATCAAAATGTCTGGGGCTGAAAGCCCCCTTTTGAAGGTTTCCCAGATGATTTCAGTGTACAACCAAGACGAAGAACCACTCTCAACACATCCATCATTCTCAGAAGATGGCAAGGCTTCTCTGTCAAAGGGGATCACACCTAGGAATTTAACTGCAGTTGAGACCAACTGTCCTGTATGACTGTGACAATGGGCTTGTCTAGGCCAATGTTACTCAACTGCAGACTGCTGTCAGTTCATGAACTCTTTCATTACCAGCTCCCAAGGAGCTTGTACAGTCAATCGTGTGGAACAATTATATCATCAAGGTTTTTTGGTAGCAAGACTTTCTTAATGGCACCCAAGGAATTATGGCACACACTTCTGTCCACCATTCGTTTTGGGGGCATCATCCAAAGTAGACTGTTTTAGGCCTCTTTTGCCTTCTGATGTGGCCCACACTCTATCTGTGGACTGTGTTTCTCTCTAAATAAATCCACCTCTTACCTATACTTTGTCTCTCACTAAATTCTTTCTGCAATGAGACATCAAGAACCTGAGTTTCATCAGGGCCTGAAACCAGCTAGACCAAAAAGACTTTTTTAAGGATTTATTCTTGTTGCTTTTTCTAACAGAATAACATTATTTATTTTCATTCATTCATTTATTCACTTATTCATTCATTAGACAAACATCATACTGAGTATGGATGATGCTGATAATTGCAGATATCCACATAGAAAGGCATTCTACCCTCTTTCAATGCTTGCTGCCTTAGTAATTCCTCATGGATCCAATTTCCTTTTCTTTCTGAGTTCCTTTCCCCTCCCTGTCCTGGAGCAGGAACACAGGGGGAAAACTGAAAGCTTCAGAGGGATCTCCATACTAAGAATGTGAAAACTTCGTCACTAGATTCTCTTCAGCCAAAAATGAGATAATTTCACCTCTGTACTCTTAAGGAAAATCCTTTCCCATAGGCTTTCCAGGGAAATCTAACCTGGATCTGATAATTTCCTCAGGATTGCCTAAGCCAAGCATGACTTTTTAATTGCCTCCTAAAAAAATTTCAGAAATGGCACTGAAAAATGTCCACATTCTTAGACAAAACGTGACATCTTTAAATTGTCACTTCAGTTCAGTCGCTCAGTCGTGTCCAACTCTTTGTGACCCCATGAATTGCAGCACATCAGGCCTCCCTGTCCACCACCAACTCCCGAGTTCACTCAGATTCATGTCCATCGAGTCAGTGATGCCATCCAGCCATCTCATCCTCTGTCGTCCCCTTCTCCTCCTGCCCCCAATCCCTCCCAGCATCAGAGTCTTTTCCAATGAGTCAACTCTTC
>SJYA01001563.1:1024129-1139304 GCA_006410615.1 Neotragus moschatus | reverse complement strand
TGATTATCTGGGTCGTGAAGATCTTTTTTGTACAGTTCTTCTGTGTAGTCTTTAAATTGTAGACCCATACAGAATCTGAAGATAAAGAGTCCATCTACCACCTGGTCCAAATTTCTATATTTGACTTGAGATGTCACAAAACTAGCAGTGGAATCCCTTAAGAAGCAGAGAGTGGAGACTGTTGCCTGGGATGGGTTCAGGAATAGGGGTGGCTTCACCTCTGCCACTGCCTGGGAGGGAAGCAAGAGCATGGGATGGAAAATGAGGCTGCACTGGCTGCTGCAGACATTGGGGGTGCCATTGGTAGGACCACAAACCCTGCTCCTTTATGTTTACCAGCTTGACTACAGGTACTGAACTGCACTTGGAAAGGAGTCCCTAGGAATTTTGGGGGAGTTAGTGTCTCCAGTCCCACAGTGATCTAGCTGAAATCAGCTTGATCAAAGTCAGTGCCCCAAGTGCTTTTCACTGTCAGAGAGTCTCAGTTTGTGTTCAGTACTAAAATGCCCTTCTTACCAGCCTACAGCATAAACTTCTTCAGTGCGAGCCATGTGGCAAGTACACGTCTGCATACACCCCAGCCTCTTGCATCAAGGTGGCCCTAAGTTAAGTGCCCAGGAGCTGTGGGTGGGATAAGTGAGTGAATGCATGAATGTAGTTNTCAGAGAGTCTCAGTTTGTGTTCAGTACTAAAATGCCCTTCTTACCAGCCTACAGCATAAACTTCTTCAGTGCGAGCCATGTGGCAAGTACACGTCTGCATACACCCCAGCCTCTTGCATCAAGGTGGCCCTAAGTTAAGTGCCCAGGAGCTGTGGGTGGGATAAGTGAGTGAATGCATGAATGTAGTTTAGCATATGGTAATTCACAAAGCAATGTGAGTTACCTAGGCTGTGTTTTTGGGGATTTTTCTTGTCACATCTGCCTACCCTGCATACTTCTCAGAAAGCAGGACTGCGATGCCAGAAGGCTAGGACACCACCTGGGCTGAAACGTGCTATGACTCACAGGTGGCAGCAGTGATTCAACCAGAATGGGCAAGAGGTGAAAACTCCAGCATGGGGGACTTGGCTCCCCTAAGGTGGAGCCTGCTCAGCTAGCTGGGTGCCAGTTGTAGGCAACTGAGACAGAAACATTTCCTGGACCCTAGTCGGGTGATTTTGTTAAGGGTGGATATGGGAGGTGGGGGGAGAGTGGAGGGGAGGTGGAAGATTGTACAGATGTGAGGGAAAACCAAAGAGAGAATTACTATTAAAAAAAAAAAATCTTTAAGTAGCAAAATCAGCAGCTGGACTAGATTAGCTGTTCCCATCTCTTTCCTATTTTTGGACTGGGGAAGAAAATGTCCAACATAATTCCTGTTTTCAAGAAAAGTAGAGAAGGAGGCCAGTTTGGAGGCTGAGGAGGGAGCATTGGTGATGGGTCTGCGGACCAGGTTGGAAAGGTCTGTACAGCTGAGGGGTCTCCTCCTTCTGAGGGCATGGGGACACCAACACTGCTCTCTTCTGCCCCAGGCAACGTAGGAGACGAGGTCTCTGCTCAGTGATGGAGCAAGTCCTGTGGGACAACTGCCAGCTTTGTGGTTTTCACAGACTAGCATCTGAGGCTAGGCAAAGACCTGAGGGCCAGAATGACACCTCAGGGCCACAAGTGAGGCATAGGGCCAGAAGGCAGCCTCATGGGCCTTTCTGCTATCCCCAGGCTTCTTTCCTTGCCCTTAAGTGCACAATGCTTTCCTGCACTGATCTTGACTCTTGGCAAATCTCAGTTTCCTGAGGGAGAGGCTCCGTATAAATGACTTGTAAGAAGAGCATGAGCTTCCCGCCCCCACCAGGGAAACACCTCTCATGGCAACATTGCCGAGGTCTCTGACAGGACAAAGAGGGGAAGCATTTCAAGGGTGACAAAGCCTTGAAATTATCTTATACTTCTGGTGGGAGTGTACACTGAAACATTCTGGAATCTGTTGACAGTATCAGCTGAAACACATACCCTACAACCCAGCAATTCCACTCCTGCCAAAGAGGAGTATGTATATACTCACCAAAAGACACACATCAGAATAATCAGAGCAGCCTTCTTCACAATAGTCCCAAACTGGAAACCACCCAGATGCTCATTACACAAGTAGATTTGCTATACAAATAATTCTGGATTCACATGCTGAGAATGAATCATCGACAGCCACCAGCAACAATACAGCTGAATCTCACAGATGCAGTGCTGGGCCTAAGAATCCAGGCACACACACAAATCCAAATCTCTAGTCTATTTATACGAAGGGCAACACAGTCCAAACCTGTAGGTGCTGTTAGAAGTTGGGATAACGGTGACCCTGAGAAGAGAGTATTGACCAGAAGGCCTTGCTGGGAAATTGGTAATCATCTCAGGGTTACGTAAAATTTCAAAGAGCTTTTCATTTATACATGCACTTTTCTGAATATTTGTTATATTCCAGTTTTTAAAAATGCTAAGGCTTCCAGCCCCTCTACTGAACCATCTGAGTAGCTGGGCTTAAAGCAGACTCCAGGTAAAAGTTTTTTCCTATATTGAGCTGAGGTTGACTCACTGCCAATGCCCCCCNCAAAGAGCTTTTCATTTATACATGCACTTTTCTGAATATTTGTTATATTCCAGTTTTTAAAAATGCTAAGGCTTCCAGCCCCTCTACTGAACCATCTGAGTAGCTGGGCTTAAAGCAGACTCCAGGTAAAAGTTTTTTCCTATATTGAGCTGAGGTTGACTCACTGCCAATGCCCCCCCTTGGCCTGGTCCAGCCCTTAGCAGGCCACAGACTTGTGTGGTCCCCACATACCTTCATGTCCTCCTGAGTATTTTTTTCTGGACTAAGAAAAATCCCCTTCCTCAATTCCCCTCACTGGGACAAAGCTTGCACTCTAGTCCCTGTTGGGGTAAGGCTTCAAATCGACCCTGTAGGTAGGTCAGAGTTTTTTGTTTGGTTTTTCTTGTCCCTCATTTCTTACTGGAAACAGTACTCCAGCTTCCTGTCCTTCACCAAATGTGGGAATACTTTGATCAACCAAGAAGTCGTGGATCCCCAGCTATCTTAGCTTCTTAGGACAATGTCAGGATCCAGAGGGGCTGGTCTGAGACCTACAGTCAAGCTTCAAGGCTGGGCCTGGAAACCAGTTTGTGGGCTGAAGTGAGAGGGGTAATTCTAGCTCTTTCCAGTCCTTTCTGTGGGGCTCACACTGTCATACCTCATTGAATTAGGGGCCAGATCACGTTCTCATTCACTGAAGTAAGCATGGCTCCTGCACATGGAGTGGCTTTCCACAGGAATGTTATGAACAGGGCACAAAGAAGGCACACAGAGCCCAGTGTGGTGGTCCTGAGGGTGGGGACAAACGATTTATCACTTATTGAACAGCAGCGAGAGCATCAGGCTCAAGAAGGAGCTCTGATCAATAGTTTCTTGTAATGATTTCCTTGTTTGCCATCTTGGTTATCCTCTTCTGATAATCCAGATTGGAATGACTTGATTTCTAATGAAATAAGAACAACTGATTTCTCATGGCCTCACTGTGTTAAGCTCAGTCACAAAGTCAAAGTCATTTGGAACATACTTAAGCTGACCTTTTTTTTTTTTTTGGAAGACAAAACAACTTGTTTGTACAGAAGTCCACCTAGCAAGAATGAATATACAGTTCGGCAATGCCAACTATAGGACCTTTTGCTAA
The DNA here is from genome assembly GCA_006410615.1 of Neotragus moschatus. Lineage (NCBI taxonomy): Eukaryota > Metazoa > Chordata > Mammalia > Artiodactyla > Bovidae > Neotragus > Neotragus moschatus. Next base: position 1,135,604 of record SJYA01001563.1, on the reverse strand, counting down.
CTGGATAAGACAATGCCCATTAGGAAAAATTGCACTTTCCTAACTCTTCACTGTTGTAGATTTTGTTACATAATCACCACCCACTGTTCTCTAGATAGGACCAGCTAGGTAATTTGCAGTACCCCATGCAATGTGAAAATGTGGACTCCCTCATTTAAAAAAAATTATGATTTTAAGATGCTGACAGCAAAGCATTAAGCAAAACCTGGGGCCCTGTGTGACTGCAGAGGTCATGTACAACCTGTGAAGGGGACCTTGGGTCCAGAAAGATTGCGTGGAGGGTGTTCCTTTAAGGTTGGGAACTAATCAAGAATGTTGATAGTTTACACAATAATGAAGAACCTAGTCAATGTGCAAGAAACCAACAAACAAAAAAGAGGATCAAAAGTGGAGAGGTAACAGTGTCATTATTTACAGATATTATGAAATTCCCGAGAAAACGAATATAATCAAGAGGAGAATAAACCTACTAGTGCTAATAGGATAGTTTGGCAAGTTGACTAGATGCAAGATCAAAATAAGAAAAGTCTAAACAAGTTGAAGGAACACAGATGGGAGTGTGGGCTCTGATCTTTTGGACCTGTTGCCATCTTGTAGTTGGAGTGGAGGGAGGGGACTCACTCCTTCGCGTCCCCTTGCTGAGAGAGGGTGCCCACGTGATCCTCGGAAAAGGGCTTTGTATCCCCTGGAGTTTAGGACACTTTTTGTTTGTTTGTTTATTTATTTTTGGCTGTGCTGGGTCTTCTTCGCTGCCCACAGGCTCTCTCTAGTTGCAGTGAGTGGGGACTACTCTCTGGTTGCGGTCTGAGGCCTTCTCATTGAGGTGGCTTCTCTCATGGAGCTGTCCGGCGTATGGGCTCAGTAGTTGCAGCTGTTGAGCTCTAGAATGCAGACTCAGTACTTGTGGCCCATGGGCTTAGTTGCTCAGCCACAACTTCCAGACCAAGGATCGAATCTGTGTCTCCTGCATTGATAGGCATATTCTTCACCACTGAGCCACCAAGGAAGCCCTGGGCACTTTTTTTTTTTTTTTTNCTCTCATGGAGCTGTCCGGCGTATGGGCTCAGTAGTGGCAGCTGCGGAGCTCTAGAATGCAGGCTCAGTACTTGTGGCCCATGGGCTTAGTTGCTCAGCCACAACTTCCAGACCAAGGATCGAATCTGTGTCTCCTGCATTGATAGGCATATTCTTCACCACTGAGCCACCAAGGAAGCCCTGGGCACTTTTTTTTTTTTTTTTAACTGGGGTATTGTTGCTCTACATTGCTGTGCTGGTTTCTGCTGTACACTGAAGTGAGTCAGCTAAATGTATACATATGTCCCCTGTCTTTTGGACCACCCTAGCTACCCCCACCCCATCCCATCCATCTATGTCACCATATAGCACCAAGCTGGGCTCCCTGCACCACAGAGTAGGTTCCCACTAGCTGTCTCTTTACACTTGGCAGTGTACTTTTACACTGGGTCTGCACAGGGCTGATGGCTCCCCAGACAAGAAGATGAGTGTCTTTGGATGTGGGACCAAGCCAGAGCAGAAGTTTGTTGGGGAAGGAAACTGCCCCTCCTTCTGGTGCCACAGAATGGGGTGGGAAAGGATGCACAGTGGTATAAAACTGTTATTAATATATGGGGTCTTTTAAATAGAGATTCAGTAGACCAGGAAGCAAAGAGATATTTTCATATAAAGTTCTGGGTGGCACAGGTCCTGATATGAAGTGGTAGGAGAGCTGATGCTACTTCAAGTCTGGAATTTTAGATGTTCTGTTCACAAGAAAGACTGTAGAGTCAGAAATCCAAGACTTGCTTCTCAGCTCTGCCACTTGTCTTTTCTGTGAATCTGTACAAATCCTTTAACCTCTACAAGGAAGAGTTTCCCTCTCGGTAGGTTTAATATTATTCTCACAGAAACATCCACCCCCCAGGATTATGATGACAAATAATTTAATAATTGCCTCTAATAATCATGGCATAGAGGTGATGTATGTATGTAATGTATGTAATCATAAAGCATCTTTATTTGGTTCCATTTATTTCTTTAATGGTCTTCCCTGGTGGTTCAGACAGTCAAGAAACTACCTGCAATGTGGGAGACCNTAATAATTGCCTCTAATAATCATGGCATGGAGGTGATGTATGTATGTAATGTATGTAATCATAAAGCATCTTTATTTGGTTTCATTTATTTCTTTAATGGTCTTCCCTGGTGGTTCAGACAGTCAAGAAACTACCTGCAATGTGGGAGACCTGTGTTCAATCCCTGGGTCAGGAAGATTCCCTGGAGAAGAAAATAGCTACCCACTCCAATATTCTTGCCTGGAGAATTCCACAGATGGGAGCCTGGCTATAGTCCATGGCGTCACAAAGACTAGCTCTTCTCTGCTCCTGGATCAAAATTAGGACAAGTCTCATCCCTATGGACAGAGGAGCCTGGCAGGCTATAGTCCATGGAGTCACAGTCAGACACAACTGAACCACTGAGCACAGCCCATGAGCTCTGTGGTCCCTCTCAGGTAATAAATGCAGCCTCAGATCAATGATTCATATTTCCAATCCAGTGAAAAGTTAAACTTCATATTTCATCCACAGTATTGGCTTCTGTACATTCACAGCTTGGGCCTGGAGGTGCTGCTGCTGCATTGGACCCATGTGCTGAGTTTGAGTCCTTGAACTCTGATTCTGCCTCCTCAACCATGCTAATCATGGGTTCTGATTCCTTAGGCTCAAAGTGTGGCATAGAGTGGGAAAAGGTGGCAGGAAAGTTCTTACTTGTCTCTCTTTGCAGGACCTAGAAGTAGGGCTTTCTGGTCTCAGTGGTTCCTGGGGAGACAACTTCGGCGGTTCTTCAGAGACAACCCCTCTCCCTAGCCCATAACTGGGGAAAGCATCTCAAGCTTCTCCATTAAGTACAAGACGTCCTATAAATTTTTGTGCATCACCTTTATTAATTTAAGGTAGTTCTCTCTCTCTAGGTTCTAAGAAATTTTAAAAAAAAATCATAAGTAGATCAATGCATTTTCTGGTAGCTTAAGATACGACGTGTTTTCTGTTGCTTGTTCTATTAACACAGAAAATTACATTCATAAAATTTCTGATGTTAAACCATCCTCACAGGTTTTAGATAAATTACTTAATCATGATGCATTTTTTTATATTCTGTATATTTTTAAATTCTGTATCTGATTCGGTAAGCTAAAATTTAGTTTTGATTTTCAATGAATGTTTGTAAGTGAGATGGGCCTATAATTACCTTTTCTTCTATTATGATCTGTTTTAGTGATCAATACTATACTGATCTCACAACAATTAGTGGGGCATATTTTTCTCTGTTTTTGTTTTCTGATATAATCTAAGATTAAAATTTACTGTTTCTTGAGAGTTTGATAGAACTCAAGTATAAAACCATCTGGGCCTGGGTTTCTAGGGAAGAAGAGATAACTCCTATTTTAATCTATCACTTACTAGTCAACTCAAATTCCCAATTATTTTTTATTGTGCTGATTTTGGAGAAGGCAATGGAACCCCACTCCAGTACTCTTACCTGGAAAACCCCATGGACAGAGGAGCATGGTAGGCTGCAGTCCATGAGATCGCGAAGAGTCAGACACAACTGAGCGACTTCCCTTTCACTTTTCACTTTCATGAATTGGAGAAAGAAATAGCAACCCACTCCAGTGTTTTTGCCTGGAGAATCTCAGGGACGAGTAGCCTGGTGGGCTGCCATCTATGGGGTCGCACAGAGTCGGACACGACTGAAGCGACTTAGCAGCAGCAGCAGCAGTGCTGATTTTGGCATTTTATATTTTCTTGGACACCTACATATTTTATTAAATTTTAAATACATGAGCACATAGCTTTTCATAATACCTTTTAAAATAAGTTTTATTGAGATATAATTTACATACCATAATATTCACCCTTTATAAGAGTATGATTCAGTGGTTATTTACAGAGTTGTGCTGGTATCATGCATGTGTGCATACTAAGTCACCTCAGTCATGTCTGATTCTTTGCAGCTCCATGGACTGTAGCCCACCAGGCTCCTCTGTCCATGGGATTCTCCAGGCAAGAATACTGGAGTGGACTGCCATTGCCTTCTCCAGTGCTGCCATCACCACTATCTAATTTCAGAACATTTTCATCATCCCAGAAAGAAATCCTATGACCATTAGGAATTATTTCCCCATTCTCTTGCACTATCTAGCCTCTGGTAACTATAAATCTACTTTCTGTCTCTATGGATTTTCCTCTTCTAGACATATCATATAAATAAAACCATACAATATCTGGCTTTTTATGTCTGGCTTCTTTTATTTACCATCATGTTCTCAAGGTTCATCATGCCATAGAATTTATCACTACTTCCTTCTCTTATACCAGTGTTTCCAACCTCTGCCTTATATGGTTACATAAGATTCTATCATGTGAAAACACCACATTTTCTTCATCCATTCACCACGTGATGGGTACTTGGTTTATTTCCAGTTTGGGCTATTGTAACTAATACTGCTATGAACTTAAGTGTTGGTAAACAGTTGCTGTCCTGATCTCCCTGAGTGCATCCTGCTGCCTGATTCATGAGCCCTGCCCCCCGAGATCCACTCCCAACTCTCTGTGGTCACAGAACTCAAGGGGTAATGTCAGGCAGGGCATTCAGGTCTCCACTACAGGCCTAGTCAGTGTGTGTTCTCAATGGAGGGATCCACACATGCACTTCTGGTTGGTAAATAATTTAAACATCAGCCTTGGGTCTTTCCATGTAAGATTTCATTTGAACAAAGGGTTCCACAGTGTCACAAATTTAGCAAACCATCAATAATCCAATTCTTTCCATTATATTTGAGGAAACAGATCCAGAAGGGCTAAATTATTTCTTTAAAATCATATACATCATTTGTTCAAAATCATACATCTGATGTGTGACAGACTCAAGACTGGAAGTGATTTCTTCATCCTCAGGCTAGTATTCCGCCCAGTCCACTAAGAAAGACTGTCAGCAAAACCCAGCAGTTACTTTTTACTGATTTATGCCAAAATTTGGGCATGTTAGGTTCCAAGGGAATTTATTTTCCAGAAAGATAGAACATTAAAAAGGAAAGGATTAATCCTTTCAAAACAGCTGTATTAGTGCCAGAAGTACATAAAGTTTTTAAAAAATAAAATGAACATCTCAATTCCTCTGTCACATAGCACTGGCCATCTTTATCCTAAAGAAAGCCTGACAGCTGCATTCTGGGCTGGCCTGCCACATCCTGTGAGAGCTCAGAAAGCCCATCTGAAACAAATGATTTCTGCAGTTTTTTTTTTTTTTTTTTTTTTATGAGTTAGGCTATGGTCTCCCTCCACATCTGTGTACCTCGCTACTGCATCTGCTGAGTTGGAGCCACGGTCTGTGGCCTTGAATCTAAGATCCTCTTTGGGCTGCCACATCTGCTGAAGATTTTGTTTTTATTGTGCTTTTTCATGTGGATGGCCCGGCGCCAGTCATACCCAAGGAAGTGTTAGGAGCTGAAAGTAGGCAGGGATGTTCTGGGAAAACTGGAGGTGAAAGCCGAGAGCCCTAACGGGACTCTCGAGGCAGAACATTTCCGCATTTCTTCTGCTCGCTCTGCCATTCGCCTTCCTCCCCTTTCCGTAGACTCTCTCTTTCCTGGGGTCTCTGCCTTCATCCAGCTGCTGTGTTGCCCTGAGAAACGTGCATTCATTCAATCCAAGTGCCAAACTCCTCCCTCCCCCTGCAGGTGGGGCCTTGAGCTCTAAGCAGGCGGCTGGAATCAGAGCCTAAAGCGCCCAGCAGGAGGGCGGCTTCCTCTAGCTTCACACCTCAACTCCAAGTTTCCATGAGTGAAGGCGTTTGGGCAGGCTTGGGTAAAGCCCAAAATTGTGTTTGAGGCAGATAACACAAACCTGCAACAATTCATTTCTGAATACAGAGAGGCAGGCTTGAAGGAACTAAGAATTGGGTTAAATAAAATATAGACTTCCATTCAATGAAGTATTATATAACCAATAGGGGTTGCATATTTGAAGAATTTTAATGATGTAGGAAAATACCTACAATATGGTATCAGGTGAAAAAAACCAGAACTGTATAGATACTGTGAACTCCAAAGTGTAAAAAGAATGTGTGTATAATGATTATTGTATGTATGTGTATTACATATGCAATATAGATTATATATTTAGTACATATGCAGTATATATTTGGAGAAGGAAATGGCAACCCACTCCAGTGTTCTTGCCTGGAGAATCCCAGGGACGGGGGAGCCTGGTGGGCTGCCGTCTATGGGGTCGCACAGAGTCAGACACGACTGAAGCGACTTAGCAGCAGCAGCAGCAGATATTACATACATAAAATGAGTGCTTTATATTGTATGTAATCGAGTGTTATATGTGTATATAGAAATACATACATGCACACACACACACATACGTACATGTGTGGGGAGAAAAGAACTAGAAGTAGGAAAAAAACAGAAGAAATACCAAAATGTTAATACTAAGGTTTTACTGAGGTATAAGATTATGGCTAATTTTTTGTCCTTATGCCTTTAGGTATTTCCAACTATTCTATAATGCATATTAACTTCTTTAATTAGAAAGCTATTTTAAAACAATGAAATTAGAACCAACAGAATGTTAGCCCTAAAATCACGGTAGAAATCATGAGTCTAATCCCCTCATATTCCAAAAAGTGAAAATAGGAACCAAGCTAAATGACTTGACTTGAGTTTGTTTTGTAACTTAAGCTGCTTCCTGGCTCTTGAATCAGTGTTTGTCCACCAAGTTAATACTTGGATACCATTTTCTAATAATGTTCTTAATGATTTTTAAAATCTTAGGTTTACATAGACCCTCTTGCAAGGACTTTCATGTAGTTAATTCATCTGCTAGCACAGCACATCTGTGACGTTAAGTTTTCTGGGTTGTTAAGTATTCTGTGCTGAATTGTGTCTCCCATCCCAACTCAAATGTTGAAGTCCTAGCACCCAGAATCCCAGACTGTGACTCAATTGGGGGATCAGGTGTTCCCTAATCCAGTACAACTGATTTCTTTATAACAAGGAGGGAGGGAATGTAGACACAGACACACAAAGAGGGGAGACAGTGTGAAGATACAGAGAGAAGAAGCCATGTGCAAGCCAAGGAGAGGGGCCTGGGACAGGTCTTAGCAGACCTCAGAAATAAACCAAGCTTGCCAATACACTGATTTTGGACCTCTGGCCTCCAAAACCACAAGACAATAAATTTCTGATACTTAAGCCATTTGGTTTGTGGTATTTTATCACAACAGCACCAGTAAACTACTACGTTGAGTAAAGCCAGTTCACTCTCCTCATTCTTACGGAGGGGGACTTTGAGACTCACATATGCTAAATGACTCAAAGCTACCAAGTGAGTTTGCAACAGAGCTGGGACCAGACCCAATTTCTTCCTCGTCACTTAGGGCTTTTTCTACCTTACCAAGATGACCTTTTCTGGTTTTTAATTTTTTTTAACTAAAATTTTATTTTGAGATAATTATGGATTGATTCATATACAGACATAAAAAATAATAAAGACTTATCCTGTCTATTCCTTACCGAATTTCCCCCAATGGTGATGTCTTACAAAACTATAGGACAATATCTCAATGAGGATACAGTCAAGATACAGAGCATTTCTATCATCACAAGGATCTGTCATTTGTCCCTTTTATAGCACAGTCAGTTTGCTTTTACCCCTACCTTCTCCTTAACTCCTGACAACCACTAATCTGTTCTCTATTTCTATAATTTGGTTATTTCAAGTATGTTATATGAACAAAATCATACAGTATGTAACCTTTAGGGATTAACTTTTTTCACTCATTGTAATTCTTTGGAGATTCATCCAAGTCATTGTGTTTATCAATAGTTTATGCCTTTTAATTGCCAAGTAGTATTGTTGGTGTTCAGTTTAGTTCAGTCGCTCAGTCCTGTCCAACTCTTTGCAATCTCATGAACTGTAGCATGCCAGGCTTCCCTGTCCATCACCAACTCCCAGAGCTTGCTCAAACTCATGTCCATCAAATCGGTGATGCCATCCAATCATCTCATCCTCTGTTGTCCCCTTCTCCTCTTGCCTTCCATCTTTCCCAGCATCAGGGTCTTTTCAAATGAGTAAGTTCTTTGCATAAAGTGGCCAAAATATTGGAGTTTCAGCTTCAGCAACAGTCCTTTCAATGAATATTCAGGACTGATTTCCTTTAGGTTGGACTGGTTGGCTCTCTTTGCAGTCCAAGAGACTCTCAAGAGCCCTCTCTAACACCACAGTTCAAAAGCATCAATTCTCTGGTGCTCAGCATTTTTCTTTATAGTCCAACTCTCACATCCATACATGACTACTGGAAAAACCATAGCTTTGACTAGAAGGACCTTTGTTGGCAAAGTAAAGTCTCTGCTTTTTTGTATGCTGTCTAGGTTGGTCATAGCTTTTCTTCCAAGGTACAAGCATCTTTTAATTTCATGGCTGCAGTCACCATCTGCAGTGATTTTGGAGCCCCCCCCCCACTACCAAAATCTACATTCTTGGAGTAGATGCACTAGTTTGTTTAACCATTCACCCACTGCACCCACTGAAGGATATCTGTGTTGTTTCCATTTCCTGGCTATCAGGAATAAAGCTGTTATGAACATTTGTGTATATGTTTTATGTGAACATATGCTTTCATTTCTGTAGGATAAATGCCCAGCAGTGCAATAGTCAGATTGCATGATAGCTGCATGTTAATTTTTTTTTTTTTTAAGGAACTGCCAAACTCTTTTTCAGAGTGGGTATACCATTCTACACTTCTACCATTAATGTTTGAGTGATCCAATTTATTTGTATCCTCTCTAGCATCTTGGTGCTGTCATTTATTTTTTCATAAAAAGTTTCTTTATTCTAGTGCAGATAATTTAAGATTATTTCATATATATCTATTTTTTCAAATTCTTTTCCCTTATATGTTGTTATAAAATACAGTAGAGTTCCCTGTGCTGTACAGCAGGTCCTTGTTGCTTATCTATCCTATATATAGTAGTGTGTATATGTTAATCCCAGACTCCTAATTTATCCCTGCCCCCCTTTCTCCTTTGATAACCATTGTTTTCTATACCTATGGGTCTATATTTGTTTCGCATATAAGTTCATTTGAATCTATTTCTTAGATTCTGCATATAAGCAGTATCATGTTTTATTTGTCTTTGGCTTCCCTGGTGGCTCAGAGGTTAAAGCGTCTGCCTGCAATGAAGGAGACCTGGGTTCGATCCCTGGGTCAGGAAGATCCCCTGGAGAAGGAAATGGCAACCCACTCCAGTATTCTTGCCTGGAGAATCCCATGGATTGAGGAGCCTGGTAGGCTACAGTCCACGGGGTCGCCAAGAGTCGGACACAACTGAGCGACTTCACTTTGGTTTACTTCACTTAGTATGATAGTCTCTAGGTCCATCCATGTTGTTGGAAATGGTATTATTTCATTCTTTTTATGGCTGAGCAATATTCCACTGTATAAATATACCACATCTTTTATCCATTCATCTATTGATGGACATTTACATTTTAGAATAATATCATCTATAGCTACAAGAAATCTTGCTCACATTTTGGTAGGAACTACATTAAACCTAAATGTCAATTTAGGAGAGAATTGACATCTTTACCACATTTAATCTTCTAATCCAGGAACAAATTATTGTCCCTCCATTGGATATATTTCATTTTTTACTTTTCCAGTGAGTTTTTCACTGTTAGTTAAGTCATGATTCGGGATTCCAGGGTGGAAATCACTATGTAGCCAGGTCTCACTTCACTGCCCTGGGAGAAGGACATANATCTTTACCACATTTAATCTTCTAATCCAGGAACAAATTATTGTCCCTCCATTGGATATATTTCATTTTTTACTTTTCCAGTGAGTTTTTCACTGTTAGTTAAGTCATGATTCGGGATTCCAGGGTGGAAATCACTATGTAGCCAGGTCTCACTTCACTGCCCTGGGAGAAGGACATAGAACAGGGGAAAGGGGATGGGAGACAGTTGCAATCTTGCAGGAAATGTACCTTCTGCCCTGTGGTCATCCCAAGCTGATACCCAGGATAGGAGATAGAGGGACTTACATACATGGCATTTACGTGTTGGAGACATCACCCCTTTTAGTGGTCACTGCCTTCTCACAGTGGTGGAAGAGCAGTGGTTTTGCCAGCAGTTCTGGTCTGGTTCTGGTTGTTTGACAGTGTGAAATCTGACTCTCATTTTTCTAAACTTACTGACTTTCATGCTTAATACAGCCAAACTTCCAGTCACACCAGGGCCCTCCTCTGCCTGCTGCCTCTGCATATCCCTTCCCATGCTGCTGCATCTCTAGCCACAGAGCATGACACTACCTTCACGCTGGACATACTCCTCGTGCTTCCCAGATGCTGATCTTGACAATGTTCCCATGAAGGGAAGGACAGAGGACGGGCAAAGGAAGAGAATAGAGCATGGAAAGGTCCTGTTATGCTCTGAGACATCATTCTCCCTATATACCGTTCCTATCTGCCTTCTAGTCTCTTCCTCCCTCCCTCTGGAGGTGAATATAACAAGCATACAAGGAGTTCAAGGGAAGTAAAAGCTTCCCTTGTGGCTCAGCTGGTAAAGAATTCACCTGCAATGCTGGGACCTGGGTTCAATCCCAGGGTTGGGAAGATTTCCTGGAGAAAGGAAAAGCTACCCACTCCAGTATTCTGGATTGGAAAATTCCATGGGCGGTATTGTCCATGGGGTCACAAACAGTTGGACACGACTGAGCAACTTTCACTCACTCACTCACTCTTAAGGAGTAAATAAAGTTAGAGGATATGCCTCTGGGAAGGTTCTTGCTTTGATGCTTTCCAAGAAAGTGGCCTTTGGACTTTTGGTCACAGGGCCCTCAGCTTCAAACTCAGCATTTCAGTAAAGAGTTTACTTATACAGCAGTCTATTGGCTGGGCTGAGTCATGAGCAGTTTATTACCTAGGCATGAGGAGGTGAGTCCAGAAATTAATTAAGAGTATGTATTTAGAAATGTTAATAGCAACTTTATGTTGTAATTTTATTCTTGGTGAATCTAGTATTAAGAAATTAGGATTCATGGTTGATACACTGTGNTGAGCAGTTTATTACCTAGGCATGAGGAGGTGAGTCCAGAAATTAATTAAGAGTATGTATTTAGAAATGTTAATAGCAACTTTATGTTGTAATTTTATTCTTGGTGAATCTAGTATTAAGAAATTAGGATTCATGGTTGATACACTGTGCAGATTGGCTGGGAAGAGGCACAAGAAATTTCTGAGATGTTCTATCTTGATACTGTTTTGCATTATATAGCTATGTGCACGTCTTAAGACTCTTTGAATAGTGCATTTAAGATAGGCACATTTTACTATCTGTAAATTTTACCTTAAAAAACCCCTGCAAACAAATATTAAAACCTAGTTTATGATATGCATACTGAACTATCTAGGGGTAAAATGTACTAAGTTCTCATGTACACCCGAGATGAAAAAAAAATAAAAAGAAAAATTTTTTAAAAATGTACTAAGTTCTGCAACTTACCTTTAATGTATCAAAATACAATTTGTATTAAAGAATGAACAGAGGAATAAATAGCTAAGTGAAAAAACAAATATAACAAAATGTCAGTGGTAGGACGTAGGTGGTGATCATATGGGGGTTCACTGTGCAATTCTTTCAGCTTTTCTGTATATTTTTAAATCTTCACAATGTTGGGGGAAAATCAGGGCTTGCATTTTGTTTGCCTTCATTGGGTTTTTTCTTTTATAATCAATTTTTATTGTATCTTACAAAAGTATTGAAAGGGAATAAATCAGAAGGGAAATTTAAAAATATTTAACAAAACCAGAAAACAATGTTTAAAAACTTATGGGATGCCACAAAAGCAGTTCTAGGAGGGAAGTTTATGAGAAAAGAAAGTGTTAGTGGCTCAGTCATGCCTGATTCTTTGTGATCCCATGGACTGCAGCCCACCAGGCTCCTCTGTCCATGGGATTTTCCAGGCAAGGATACTGGAGCGGGTTGCCATTTCCTTCTCCAGTGGATCTTCCCAACCCAGGGATTGAACCCAGGTCTCCTGCACTGCAGGCAGATTCTTCACTGACTGAGCTACTAGAGAAGCCCAAGAGGAAAGCTTATAGGGACACATTTTTAAAAAAATCTGAAATAAACTAGCTGACTTTATACCTCAAGGAACTAGAAAAAAAAAGAACAAACTAGACCTAACATTGGTAGAAGGAAGGAAATATCAAAGATCAGAACAGAAATGAATGAAATATAGACTAGAAAACAATGGAAAACAAAACTAGGAGTTGGCTTTTTGAAAACATAAACAAAATTGACAAAACATTCTTAAGAAGAGCAAGGCTGCAGGCATCACACATCCTTGTTTCAAACTACACTACAAAGCCATANGAAGGAAGGAAATATCAAAGATCAGAACAGAAATGAATGAAATATAGACTAGAAAACAATGGAAAACAAAACTAGGAGTTGGCTTTTTGAAAACATAAACAAAATTGACAAAACATTCTTAAGAAGAGCAAGGCTGCAGGCATCACACATCCTTGTTTCAAACTACACTACAAAGCCATAGTAATCAAAACACTATGGTACTGGCACAAATACATAGGCCAATGGAATAATAGAGAGAGCCTAGAAATAAACCCACACAAATACAGTCAACTAAATTTTGACAAGGGTGTCAAGAACATACAATGGGTAAAGGATAGTATCTTCAATAAATATATTAAGAAAACTGCGTATCCATATGCAAAAAAAAAAAAATGAAACTGGATCCCCTATCATATACCACTCACAAAAATTAACTCAAAATGGATTAGTCTTAACCATTTGCCACAAAAGAAAACATCAGGGGAAAAGCTCCTTGACATTGATCATGGCAATGATTTCTTAGGATATGACACCAAAAACAAAGGGGCAAAAAGCAAAAGCGAACAAGTGGGACTGTATCAAACTAAAAAGCTTTACATAGCAAAAGAAACAACAAAATGGAATGAGAGAAAATATTTGCAAATCATATATCTGACAAGAGGGTAATATCCAAAATATGTAAGGAATTCATAAAACTCAGTAGCAAAAAATAAAGCAATCCAATTTTAAAAAATGGTCAGAAGACCTGAATAAACATCTTTCCAGATAAGACATATAATGGCCAATAGGTACATAGAGATGCTCAATATTACTAATAATTAGGGAAATACAAATCAAAACCACAAAGATATATCACCCCACACTTGTTAGGATGGCTATTATCAAGAAAACAAGAGATAAACATTAACAAGAATGAAGAGAAAACTCTTATACACTGTTGGTGGAAATGTAATCTGATAATAGCCATTATGGAAAACAGTATGGAGGGTTCTTCACAAATTAAAAACAGAACAACCCCATGATTCAGCAATGCCACTTCTGGGAATATATAAAAAGAGAGGAAAAATCAGTGTATTGAAGAAATACCTGCACTCTCATGTTCATTGCAGCATTAGTCACCATAGCCAAGATGTGAAAACAGCCCATGTCTATGGATTAACGGTTAAATAAAACGTATAAACACACACACAGAGGAATATTATTGAGCTATGAGAAAGAAGAAAATCCTGCCCATTGTGACAACACAGATTAACGTGGAAGGGATTATGATAAGTAAAATCAAGTCAGGCATAGAAATACAAATGCTGTAGGGTATGACTTATATGTGGAATCTAGATAAAATTTTAAAAGAACTCATAGAAAGTGGGTAGAATGATGGTTGCCAGGACCTGTAGGGTGGAAGAAAAAGGGAGATATTGGTCAAATCCTGGTACAAACTTATAAGGAGTTCATAATACTGTATTGTATGCTTGCTAAAGTAGAAGTCCCTTGTGGCTCAGGCGGTAAAACGTCTGCCTACAATGAGGGAGACCCAAGTTCAATCCCTGGGTCAGGAAGTTCCTGTGGAGAAGGAAATGGCAACCCACTCCAGTATTCTTGCCTGGAGAATCCCATGGACGGAGGAGGCCAGTAGGCTACAGTCCACAGGGTTGCAAAGAGTCGGACACGACTGAGCGACTTCACTTCACCTCATTTCATGCTTGCTAAAAGAGTAGATCTTAAACATTCTTGCCCAAAACAAACAAACAGGTAATTATATGAGGTTATGACTGTGTCAATTTGCAATAATTTCACAATATGTAATAATTCCACCGCTTATAATCATTTTCACATATACAAAATCATCACATTGTATACTTTAAATATGTACTAAATTACTTATCAGTTATACCTCAATTTTTTAAAAAAAGCCAACCAATTAGAATGGTCCCAGTCCCAACAGAGGGGCTGGTAGCTCCTACTAATAATGGCAATAGAAGTTAATGTTGAATGAGCACTCACTCTGTGCCCATAACTTTGCTAAGCTCTTGACATGAATTATCTCGCTCTTCTCTTTGGGGTGGTAAGCTGGACACTGTCGCCACATTATTGACTGGAGATGTATTATGGCCATGGGCGTTTATTTCTGGAAAAGTCCCCTGGTCAATAACGTGTTAAGATCCCCACGTTATATATAAGCTCACTGAGGCTCTGGGAGGTGAAGTGACTTGCTCAGGGCCTTGCTCAGCGTGACAGAGCTAATAAACAGGGGCGTCTGGGTCCATAGCCCATGTTGTTAAACGTGATCCTGAAACCATGATAATCATTAGTTAAATCCATTTCACCTATAACCTGCTTCACCAATCATGTCCATTTTCTTTCTTTCTTTCTTTTTTAAGATTCATTTATTTTTTGGCTGTAGTGAATCCTCATTGCTTTGTACGGGATTTCTCTAGCTGTGGTGAGTGGAGGCTATTCTTCATTGTCATGCACAGGCTTCTCAGCGCTGTGGCTGCTGGCGGAGCACAGGCTCGAGGAGCTTGGCCTTCAGTAGCTGCCGTGCGTGAGCTCAGTATTGTGGCACACGTAGTTGCTTTGCAGCCCGTGGGATCTTCCCAGACCAGTGATCAAACCAGTGTCCCTTGCATTGCAAGGCAGATTCTTAACCATTGGGCCACCAGGGAAGCCCTCTTTTTTTTTCTTAATATTTATTTATTTTTATTTGGGTGCACTGGGTCTTTGTTGCAGCATGTGGACTCTTTCGTTGAAGCACGTGGGATCTTCTCTGACCAAGCGTTGAACCCGAGCCCCTGGCAAGGGGAGCACACAGTCTTAACCTCTGGACCACCAGGGAGGCTCCTCAAGTCCATTTCAACTGTTGCTACAAAAGACTTGCATGTCCTCCAAGGGCATGTAGCCTAAACAATAAGATGTTTACCCGAGTGGTCTTCCAGAAAGTTGCAGTGAGCTGTGCCTAGTTTGAGCTGAGTGCAGTAAGACAGGATAGGACCACCAACCCTCCAACTGTCACGTGACAATGACTGCTCAGTGACCTTCCGAGGTCAGTGGGCCAAAACCTCCACCCTCAGATCGTGCTGTGTGCTGCCACATTTGAACAAGGCATGTAAAACTACGGTTACCACTGCCTTTTCCCAATCACCTTTCCCCATGCTGCCTACATTCCTCACGCTCCTCATGCTCCCCACATCCCAGACTGCCCCGCTTCTTAATCCCATCAATACCCCCCAGTCCCTGGCCTTCTGGGAGGTGGCTGTGAGATGTGTGCTCAACTGGCTTGTAAAAAAGCTCTTTCTTTGCTGCAAACCTCGATGTCTCAGCATTTTGACATCATAAGCATAAGCCAAAAACTAACCTGGTTAGATTAAATCTTAACTTAAAAATCAGTTGAAATCTGTAGGATATCATTTTCAGTACCTTTTCTAACTCAAGATCAGCACTTAGGTCTCACTGGGAAGAGAAGGAGAAAGCTGGGGAGGGTCTACATGTTTACTATCTGTTCTGAAAAACTTTGAAACATTCCCATGTCTTTTTATCAGTTTCACAAAAGCTTTCCTAATTTCTTCTAAAACATTCACTCTCTCGGGCAGGTAGAGCCTCTTGATTAACTCTAGCTGTCAGGATATGTTGGAGCTTAGATGTGAAAACACTGATAGTGCTCGTAGTTCTCAGCTTTCCTCTACATAAACTAGTTGCAGTCACTGCAAATTAACTCAAAAGGTCTAGCCTTCAAATTGTTTCTTGTTCAGTAGCTCAGTCATATCTGACTCTTTATGACCCCCACGGACTGCAGCACGCCAGGCTTCCCTGTCCTTTACCATCTCCCAGAGCTTGCTCAAATTCATGTCCATTGAGTCGGTGATGCCATCCAACTATCTCATCTTCTGTCGTCCCCTTCTCCTCCTGCCTTCGATCTTTCCCAGCATCAGGGTCTTTCCTAATGAGTCAGCTCTTTGCATCAGTTTTCAAGATTGGCAGCTCTCAAGTAAGTAACGTTAGTAATCTTGCCAAAAAAGTGAGAACTCTGTATGGGCTTTCAATTACAAAGCTACATGTAAGGACCTCATTGGTTATAGTGACAAAAATTCAGGAAGTAGCCATCAAAGGAAAATAAATATTAAGTCTTTCTCACAGACACATAAAGCAATTTTCTCTTCAAATGTTAAGTAATTGTAATCTAGATAATGTGGCTACTAAATTTCTGCTCTTAAAGAAAGGGGTAGATAGAACATTCTTTTCTGAGAAATGAGTACAAGGATACAATTCCCTACATCATTTCTCTTCTGTCTCCTTGAAATGGAAATTGTGTGTTGAGAAAAGGCCTATGTGACCTAGCCACCGTTGTGATAAAAGACATCCATGGGGGCCTGTGGCTACCCCAAGCAAGTCTTGTAGGGCCAGAACCTTGGTTACGTTTCCCAGTGTGCAAACCACTTTCTCAGCATGCGAGGAGTGGTGGGGCTCCAACAGATGAGCCCACTACTGACTAAACACAAGAGAGAGATAAACCAAGAGACCAGTTCATTGCTTTCTACAGAACAGTCTAGTGAACTACCTGTAACTAGTCTTCAGCTCAGGGAATTCCTTCCCCATAGATTAGCCTACTTTGGAAGTCATGTCTTAGAGCAGGGATCCTTAACTTCTGGGGTCTAATACCTGATGATCTGAGGTGGAGCAGATATCATGATAATAGATATAAAGTGCACAATAAATGTATCATTTTTCAATCATTCTGAAACCACCCACCTGCCTAGTCCGTGGAAAAATTGTCTTCCATGAAACTGGTTCCTGGTGCCAAAAAGTTGGGGACCACTGTGTTAGAGGGTTGCTTGGTAAAGTGGGGAAAGTAGCAAAGTTCAGTGTCTTCAAAACTCTCTACTTTATTGTGAAACTGTTTTGATAACAATATACCCTGGAATAGCCATTATCACACCCACATGCCTCCACTTACCACTTACACCTGTGTAGACTTCATCATAGTTGTTCTGTTGCTGAGTCATAGCTGACTCATTGCAACCCCAGGGACTACAGCATGCCAGGCTCCTCTGTCCTCCACTATCTCTTGGAGTTTGCTCAAATTCATGTCCATTGAGTCAGTGGTGCTATCTAACTATCTCATCCTCTGCTGCTCCTTTCTTATCTTGCCCTCAGTCTTTCCCAGAATCAGGGTCTTTTCCAATGAGTCAGCTCTTTACCTCAGGTGACCAAAGTATTGGAGTTTCAGCTTTAGCATCAGTCCTTCCAATGAATAGTCAGGATTGATTTCCTTTAGTATTGACTGGTTGGATCTCCTCACAGTCCAAGGGCCTCTCAAAAGTCTTCTCCAGGACCACAACTGGAAAGCATCAATTCTTTGGTGTTCAGCTCTCTTTATGGTCCAGCTCTTACATCTGTACATGACTACTGGAAAAACCATAGCTCTGATTATACAGATCATTGTAGGCAAAGTAATTAATACCTCTGCTTTTTATACACTGTCTAGATTTGCCGTAGCTTTCCTTCCAAGGAGCAAGTGTCTTTTAATTTCATGGCTGCAGTCACCACAGTGATTTTGGAGTCCAAGTGAAGAAAATTTGTCATTGTTTCCACTTTTTCCCCTTCTATTTACTGTGAAGTGATGGGACCGGATGCCATGATCTTAGTTGTTTGGTTTTTTTTTAACATAGACTTCATTACCTGATCTCAAGACTCCTTCCCAGTGAGCCCAGATCTGGTCTCAGAATCCTACTTAAACATCTAACAAACTTGGAGTTTTATGGGGCTAATAAATAATGGGACTGCTGCATTTCACAACCTCAAGAGCCCTACCCACATTAGCTTCTGTTTTGTGGTATGTGATACCCTTGTTTTTTTGTTTGTTTGTTTTAAAACCCTTCTTTCCCACCTAAGTTCTGAACAAATTAAGAAAAAAGATACAGCAGACAGGCAAAACTCAATCAAAATGCTATCTTCTAATCATGCATTTTTGGAAGGTAAAGCTTTTGATTTGTGGGTAAAACCCTGCTCTCACCCCATCTCTGGATTAGATAGTTACCTAGTCATAAGTAGTATTGGAAAACCACAGGCCTTCCCCACAGAACATCTCCGGCCCCCTGGACTTACAGCTTTCCAATGGGACGGCTCGGAATGCACCTTCATGGCAGTCATAAGGTCTGATGTCAAGAACTGAGTCATTCTTCTCCTGAATGATCNGGATTAGATAGTTACCTAGTCATAAGTAGTATTGGAAAACCACAGGCCTTCCCCACAGAACATCTCCGGCCCCCTGGACTTACAGCTTTCCAATGGGACAGCTCGGAATGCACCTTCATGGCAGTCATAAGGTCTGATGTCAAGAACTGAGTCATTCTTCTCCTGAATGATCCCTCAGATAAATCTCTTTTTCTCTGAACCAGTGAGGGAAACCCCCAAGAACCAGGCATACTTCCCCAGTCCTTACAGTTCAGAGCATGCAGCAGAGTCATTGGAAGGGCTTGTTGAAACAGATTGCAATTCCCACACCCCTAGTATCTGAATCAGTAGGTAAAGGGATAGGGCTGAACTTTGCATTTCTAGAAAATTCTCAGATGTTGCTACCTTTGTTGGTTTGGGAACCACACTTTGAAATCCACTACTATCATGGAAGCTTCCCTTTGAAATTCTTACACTTGAACATCAACAGATGAGGAGTTACTCATAAAACCATGCATAATTACAAGACCTGGCTTACAAAATTAGATGGTATGACACCAGATGAAACCAGCTTTTAAAATTTCTAAACTTCTAGGCTTTCCACGGGCCTTTATAAAGCTCATGCACACCCAGCTCTTTGGGGGGATGCACAGTATGCAGCATTTCTCAAAGTTATTTGACCAGAGAATATGCTTTTAAATTTCTCTTCTCTAGGGAGAGGCGGGGGCAGGGGCACACCCCGTGGCGTATGTTCCACTGACCACACTTTGGGAAACACTGGGTTGGATGACAGTTTCTTCAGTTGCATTTCAGACCTGAGTGGATCCTGAAACATGACTCTCTCATGCTTCCTCAATTCTTTGATGCAGTCAGCACAGGTTTAATTCTGGGTCCCAAACACTGAGAACAGTACTGGGATACAAGATGAATGACTTAGACTTGAGAGGGCTTATGCTGTGAGGGGAATGGGAGCCAGATGGTGTTGAGACGAGCTCTGCTCTGGGAACAGAAGGAAAAGCACATTCAATTGGGCAGGGAGGGGGTGAGGAAGAGCAAGGGGAGTTCAGAT
This sequence comes from Neotragus moschatus, assembly GCA_006410615.1. NCBI lineage: Eukaryota > Metazoa > Chordata > Mammalia > Artiodactyla > Bovidae > Neotragus > Neotragus moschatus. The sequence continues at coordinate 1,115,942 of SJYA01001563.1, read as the reverse complement.
ACTTCTTGTATGTCTTCATGAGACATAAAAGACATACACTTCATGCCCAGAACTTAAAGGAAAGAGAGAGCTTGTGAGGTTGTCACGCTGGTGCTATGGAGTGGTGAGCACGGTGGTGGAGGGTCATAAGCAAGGTCCATATAGTGATGGTCTGAACTGCTGTGTGACGTCTCGGTGTATTTACTCAGTATTTTATAAGGTGGGTCACTGCCATAGGGGGCTCCCCTCATCCCATTTATACTGGCTTTTAGATGGTTTGGCCCTGGAAGTTAATTTCTCCGAGATGGACAGCAGGATTCAAGCAGCTTTGTACTGAAGGTATCCTCTCTTCTTCCTCCTGCTTTTCACCAGCCTCCAGGGGATGGGTGAGCCAGGGCGATTACTGTGGTCTCTATGTTCCTGGCTGCACAGAACTGGCTGGAAATGAAGATTCCTCTACTTCATGTGTCGCTCTGGGGATGGTGCTCATGGGTGCAATAGACCAGAACACAGGGCATACCCACCCCGTTCCCAGCATGTCCTTTGGGCTATGCCATGTGGCGACCAGATGCCCTGTGGCAGCACCTGTGTGTGGGAGGACAGCATTATGGCTCATGCCTGGATACTAGCCAGATGCTGACCTGAGCCTGCTCTTCGTCTCCTCACTGGCTAGCTGAGGACGGGGAAAAAAGACAATGAGAAGTTTATAGAACCTGTAGGTTCCCTTTATAGCCTTGACCTCAGAGAGTATCTGATGCATGTTTTCATGGGTTCGTTTGTTTGTTGTTTTCCCAACTAGACTTGGGAATGTATTTCACAGCACATTTTGCTCATTTTTATTTTTTTAAACCAGATTTAGCAGTTATACTTCACAGTACATCAGATGAAAACAGCTCTATTGAACTTCACACAAACAGTCAGCTCTCTTCAGTTCAAATAACTCAGCTCTCCTTGGAATTAACCTCTGTGGGTAGGAATGGGAGTCTTTGTTTATTCCTGCATTGTTACATGGATAAAAATGACAGGTCCCCAATTTTTATTCTGGCATCAATTTGAAAGCTAACCTAACACCAACTTGTGAAGTACTTGAAAGGTTTTACCTTTCTAGAATCAACTGACCAAATGGGATTCCTGAAAGCTTGAAATTGGCATTTTTTTTCTTTCATACTGTCCATTCAGCACTTTAGGACTAGAAAAAGGAGGGGAAGTACCAGGAGAAATGAGATGAAGGCCCTTACTTTAAATAAACGACACCATTTTATTACTTCCCATGGTTGTCTCCATAATAACCCTCAGAGACCAGAAGCTTTTAGGGATTCACCGTGTGTCATACATCATCCCCAAGGCCATTTTGGTCTTGCAGATGATTGCAGAAAAATGAATGTATTGATCAATCTCTTCCCTATTTTCAAATCTGTGTAGATAAAAATGAGAAAATGCATTCTTCCAGTTAGGAGTAGATTTATGGTGATATCTCTCTTTCACCAAAGGAAGGGTAATAGTACAGAGACCAGGGATCACGTGGCTAGAGATGGTTATATGACTCCTGGACGGCTCTCAGAGGGTTTATGGTGGCCAGCTTCCCAGACTGGTGCGTATCTCAGTCCACATCTGGTGGTAAGAAGTTTATTGAGAGTCTGGATTTCGTATTTATAAAGCTTCCATTACCTGTTTTTAACTAGGTGTTAACTTGATAAAGAACTTCACTGATAGTTAGGATTGTCTTTTTCTCACTTTTATGAACTGCTAAAAATGTTTGCAAGAGTCAAAATGTGGGAGAGGTTTTCTTTCCCTTCTTCCTTTCTTTCCTCTTTAAATTATAGGGCCATATTTTGGGGGTTGGTGTCTTTTGTATTTTTTCAATTGTAACGAAATACTCAACATTTTAAAATTCATTAGCAGAAAGAGCAGAGGGCCAGCAGTGACAAAACAGACCAACACTACTTTGCTGTACAAATTAAATCCAAGTCCCAGCTCTGTCTGAAACAATTTGCCTTTAACTTTGTAAAGCATACCATTTAAGCTTTTGGAGACTGGTTCCTTATTTGAAGTGTACCTGCCTCACAAAATTGTGAGGAGCCGAAGAGACAATCTATGCGAATGCCTTTTGTAAAATGTTCGTTATACTATGGTCTCTAGAACACAGCCGAATATTAGCTATTACTCCCTTTAGGCTTATTCGTGCAACAGGATAGTCACATCCTAATTCTGTCTAATCACACATGTTCCCCTATTGGTCAATATCTCTAAAAAATTTCTTCTCTCTCTGTCTCATTCATATACTCAACTTCTGTCTGAAGGCTATGAAATACCAGTTACTCAGTTTTACCGCTAGAGGGAGCAAAGCCTTTTCATTTCCTTTTTCTCACGTGTTAATTCTACTGAATCAGATAGCATTTACATTATGGTACCTACTGAAGCATTAAATAAGTAGAATTGCAAGTAAATTGATGGTCCATGGTCTGTGTCTCTTTGGAAAATATCTTAAGAAAACAAAATCTATCTTAAATAATTAAAACTAAAAGACATTTATATGTGTGAGTACATATATACATACAAAAGTTTGTAGACTGCCACCCCAGTAACAACCAGCACACCTAGCACCCAAATCTTGGTTTCTAAATACCATTCTCCAATAAAAGAAGGCAAAACTCCTTGGTTGACTCCGGGCCTAGGGCAGAAAAATACAGCATAAGCTTAAATCTTTTGAAACCATAATGGATGGGACATAGTTTAAAAAATTATGACTGTTTGTCTAAACACTGGAGTCAACTAGGATGAACCCCTAGAAGTCAAAACTGGGATCATCTGGACAAAATATATAATAAAGCCATGAATCCAATGGATATAAATAATGGAATAAGGGATAAGAAACATCTCTTCTTATAGTATAATTCCAATTAATAAAAGAAGGAATAATGGAAATACAACATCACCATTAAGAGAACAGCACAGTAACAGTTATTACTAGCAAGACCAATCAGCAATTGCTAAAATTAGTGGGTGAAAAGTTTAATAACAAATAGGGGGTTCCTTGGTGGCTCAGATAATAAAGAATCTGCCTGCAATGCGGGCGACTCAAGTTTGATCCCTGAGTTGGGAAGATCCCCTGGAGAAGGAAATGGCAATGCACTCCAGTATTCTTGCCTGGGAAATTCCAGGGACAGAGAACCTGGTGGGCTACAGTCCATATCCACAGGGTCACAGAGAGTCAGACACGACACAGCGAGTTACACACAGTATACATGCAGTCTTAAAATAACTCCCTATAAGACAACTAATCATAAAGGGGAAAGCTGTAGCTTCATAACGGAGTAAACTGGACACCGCCTTTACCAAGCAATCAAAGTCAGCCCCATCAGCCATAAGACATAGCAACTTTCTTTACCTCTGGTATCATGCACTGAGAATAATCCAGTATCACTTCTGTGCTATTTTTGCCAAATATACATAATCTCAGCCTAAATCCTAAGGAATCATAAGACATTCCGTTGGAAGAGCATTTTAAGAATGACTGGCTGGTAGTCATCAAAGTGATGTGAAAGACTGAACTTTTAGATACTGGAGGGGATGAAGACGTGTCAACAAACTGCAATGTCGGATCCTGAATTAGACCAGAAAGGAAAGGACAGCAGTGGGAAAACAAGCTCAAATAAGGTTGGAGGATTGCTTAATAGTTTTGTATAAAACAGTAACTGTGCTGTTAGTAATTACTAGTAACTAGTAGTAGTTTCCTGATGTTTTCATCATTGTATTGTGACTATATAAGATGTCAGTATTGGAGAAATCTGAGTGAAGGGTATAAGTGAATTCTTAACCAAAATAAAAAACTCAAATACCAAATTGAAATTAGGAACCAGGAATACTTAAATAGAGCAGTGCCTAGCAGTGCCTAGCATATAGAAAATACCAAGAGATTTACATATATTATCTCAATATAACTCTGGTTGTAACTATGTGAGAAGGGTGCCATAATATCTATTTTTTTAGATGAAGAAATTGAGTCCAAAGAAAGGTTAAGTCAATAGCCCAAAGTCACGTACCTCTATCATAAACAATAGCAACAACCATGTATGGAACACCAGTTGTGCACTTTTGTATATACAATATCCCATTTTTAATCGTAAAGATAAAATTGAGTCTCAGAGACTTAATGAAGTATCAAGGCCATACAGCTAGTAAGTAGCAGAGCTAAGATTTAAGTGCAGGTTTGTGCTCATTTATTAAAAAAAAAAAAAAAATTACTGAGCACTGTTGTATGCCAGACAGCATGTTGGGTGGTGGAAATGCACAGACCAAGGCAGACAAACAAGGAGGCTTGGTCCTCAGGGAGCCCCCAAAACTCTGTGCTTCCCATAATTCCAATAATGTAGTGAGGGCTCCTGCTTATGGAACCACAGACTAGAGCCTGTTCTAGCTGGATCGAAGCCCTTTACTCCTAATAACTGGCTTTGTCACAGAGTTCCTGTAGCATCCTTCCAGTCCACTGCCTCCCATGGACTATGTATATATTAAGATTCAAGATGACTTTCCTGAGCCTTGTGGCTCTATCTTGGCCAATCAGAAAGTGCAATGTCAGACCATCTGGTGACAGTCTATTTCTAATCCTTTCTTTCTGCCTCCTCCCGATCTATGACAAAAATTGTTCCTTAACGCTGAGTTCTGTGAGGAGCAAAAGCTTCCAGCCTATTTGGTTTTTCCTGAGATCGTTTATTCTAAAGTCTCTGGATGTGAATGGATGCGACTCTTGGAACAGCCGTTGATATGTAATATACCCTACAACAGAGATTTTGCAATCTATTTGTGTTACTTAGCATGAAGTATTAGGCACAGGAATATCCAATCAGAGTGGGGAAACCCAGTCCATAAATTACAGATCTCTTTATCTTTCCCCTACCCTATTTAAAAAATTGTCAGTTGCTCAGTCCTGTCTGCTTCTTTGCGATCCCATGAATTGTGGCCTGCCAGCATCTTCTGTCCATGAAATTCTCCAGGCAAGAACACTATGGTGGATAATCATTCCCTTCTCCAGGGGATTTTCCCAATCCAGGGATCGAACCTGGGTCTCCTGCATCGCAGAAAGACTCTGCCATCTGAACCACCAGAGAAGCCCATTCTTTAGCCCCAATGGATGCTATAAGTCTCCCCATATGCCATCCAAGTGCAGATCTAGAGAGTGTAATCACCTCTGAGGTTCATGNCATCCAAATCGTGAAAATCATGAACCTGAGGACGTGATGTGATTAACCTACGACTTTGGTTGCTGCGCTAATTAGATAAGCTGTTAATCTACAGGATCAGACAATCTATAGGAAAACACAATCCCTGATCTCTAGGTGGTTATCTGTGTGTCGTGCAAGTGAAAAAGAAGACCTCAGACTTGTGTGGTGTCCTTAGATCCTCACAAATCTCTGATGAAGTGCCCCTCTTCTCCCTGGTCACTGCCAATCTTGCAGATATTGGCAGGTGAGGGCTGTGACTGGTTGCTTTGACAGCTTGATCAGAGTCTGATGACCCAACAACCATCAGCCTTAGAACTTCTAGACCCTGAGTTGCATGTGGCTCCTCCTGCTCTGCTGTCGTCACCCAGAGGGGGTCCCTGGCAGGATCCCTGGCTCTCAGTTCCACTCTGTTCAGATTCTTCCCTAAGAGAGCCTCTGCCATCTCCCAGGGTGTGCTGAGCCAGGGTTCCCTCTGTTGTGTTGGTAAAGGAAGGAACCACCTGCAGGCGGCTGCCTCCAGAGGCCAAAACAAGAGTCCTCAGGCCCCTCACACCACTCAACCCCTGCTTCTCTCATCCCAGCCTTCAAAGCCAAAAGAGGAGAGGCTAAAGCACAGGTCTCGAACCTCCCATACTTGCAAACTGTCTCCCCTCTTCCCTGTTTCTTCCTTCCATATCCTTGAGTTGGAAACGTAAGCTTTCACTTACCGTGTCATCTCCTATCAAAGAGCATCATCCCATGGCCCAGCTGTCATTCTGTGGGAGAATTCTGAGAACAGCCAGCCTGGCTGGATTCCTTTTTATACCAAAAGGAAAGAAAAGAAAAATCTGAAGCACTTCTATGTTCAGGTGTAGAAATCAAATATCCATCTTCTGGTTTAGGAAATAGACTGTTCCCAGGGGGACAGGACTCTAAAGGGAAATTCATTAATATTTCCAAAAATAGTTTTCATATCTCTAGTGCTAATTAGTGCTTTTAGAATTGGTACTTTTCATCATTTAGGGAAATAGATTTCTAATTCTATTTAAATTATTCTTCTTGATTTTAAATTTAACCAACCTGGGAGTGTGTTTAAAGATAAATATGCTAAATTAATTTTCTTATGTTGGAAACTTCCTATGTTCTTGAGATAACTCAACTAGANAGTGCTAATTAGTGCTTTTAGAATTGGTACTTTTCATCATTTAGGGAAATAGATTTCTAATTCTATTTAAATTATTCTTCTTGATTTTAAATTTAACCAACCTGGGAGTGTGTTTAAAGATAAATATGCTAAATTAATTTTCTTATGTTGGAAACTTCCTATGTTCTTGAGATAACTCAACTAGATTCAGTTCAGTTCAGTCACTCAGTCATGTCTGACTCTTTGTGACCCCATGGACTGCAGCACACCAGGCCTCCCTGCCCATCACCAATTCCCCAAGCTTGCTGAAACTCATATCCATCGAGTCAGTGATGCCATCCAACCATCTCATCCTCTGTCGTCCCCTTCTCGTCCTGCCGTCAATCTTTCCCAGCATCGGGATCTTTTCAAATGAGTCAGTTTTTCACATCAGGTTGCCAAAGTATTGGAGTTTCAACTTCAACATCAGTCCTTCTAATGAATATTTAGGACTAATTTCCTTTAGGATTGACTGGTTAGATCTCCTTGCAGTCCAAAGGACTCTCAAGAGTCTTCTCCAACAGCCCAGTTCAAAAGCATCAATTCTTCGGTGCTCAGCCTTCTTTAGAGTCCAATTCTCACATCCATATATGACCCCTGGAAAAACGATAACCTTGACTAGATGAACCTTTCTTGGCAAAGTAATGTCTCTGCTTTTACATATGTTGTCTAGGTTGGTCATAGCTTTTCTTCCAAAAAGCAAGCATCTGTTAATTTCATGGCTGCAGTCACCATCTGCAGTGATTTTGGAGCCCAAGAAAATAAAGTCTCTCACTGTTTCCATTGTTTCTCCATCTATTTGCCATGAAGTGATGGGACCAGATGCCACGATCTTAGTTTTCTGAATGTTGAGTTTTAAGCCAATTGTTTCACTCTCCTCTTTCACTTCCATCAAGAGGCTCTTTAGTTCTTCTTCACTTTCTGCCATAAGGATGGTGTCATCTGCACATCTGAGATTATTGATATTTCTCTTGGCAATCTTGATTCCAGCTTGTACTTCATCCAGCCTAGCATTTCTCATGATGTACTCTGCATATAAGTTAAATAAGCAGGGTGACAATATACAGCTTTGACGTACTCCTTTCCCAATTTGGAACCAGTCTGTTCCATGTCCAGTTCTAACTGTTGCTTCCTGACCTGCATGCAGATTTCTCAGGAGGCAGGTCAAGTGGCCTGGTATTCCCATCTCTTGAAGAATTTTCCACAGTTTGGTGTGATCCAGAGTCAAAGGCTTTGGCATGGTCCATAAAGCAGAAGTAGATGTTTTTCTGGAACTCTCTTGCTTTTTCAGTGTTCCAATGAATGTTGGCAATTTGATCTCTGGTTCCTCTGCCTTTTCTAAAACCATCTTGAACATCTGGAAGTTCACAGTTCACATACTGTTGGAGCCTGGCTTGGAGAATTCTGAGCATTCTTTTACTAGCGTGTGAGATGAGGGCAATTGTGTGGTGGTTTGAGCATTCTTTGGCATTGCCTTTCTTTGGGATTGGAATGAAAACTGACCTTTTCCAGTCCTGTGGCCATTGCTGAGTTTTCCAAATTTGCTGGCATATTGAGTGCAGCACTTTCACAGCATCATCTTTTAGTTCTTGAAATAGCTCAACTGGAATTCCATCACCTCCACTAGCTTTATTCATAGTGATGCTTCCTAAAGCCTACCTGACTTCTCATTCCAGCATGTCTGGCTCCAGGTGAGTGATCACACCATTGTGGTTATCTGGGTCATGAAGATCATTTTTGTATAGTTCTTCTGTGTATTCTTGCCACCTCTTCGTAATATCTTCTGCTCTGTTAGGTCCATACCATTTCTGTCCTTTATTGTGCCCATCTTTGCATGAATTGAAAGGAGCTGTGACCCCACAGGAGACTGACGCAGACTTGCCTGTGAGTGTCCAGGAGTCTCTGGTGAAGGCATGGGTCGGCGGTGGCCTGCTGCAGAGTTGGGGGCACTGAGCGTGGCAGTGTGTGTATGAGATCTTCTGAAGAGGTCGCCATTATCCTCATTACCTCCACCACAGTTTGGTCTCAGGTCAAACAACTGGGAGGGAACACAACCCCGCCCATCAACAGAAAATTGGATTAAAGATTTACTGAGCACAGCCCCATGCATCAGAACAAGACCTAGTTTCCCCCACAGTCAGTCTCTCCCATCAGGAAACTTCCATAAGCCTCTTATCCTTATCCCTCAGAGGGCAGACAGAATGAAAACTACAATCACAGAAACCAATGCATTTAAAGGGGCCTAAAAGAATACTTGTTTTTCACAGACAATATGAAAAAACAAAAAACAGAAATGAAAAGAAGGGGGAAAGAAACCATCTAGTATTCTACTACCTAAAGAAAGCTCCTATTAACATTCTGCCCGTTGAAGAAGTCTGATCAAGCTCATACTGAGAATGCCTGGTTTGCTTCTGGTAACGATACGGAAAATAGACTGAAGGGGAAATGAACATAAAGCACTTCTTGGCAACCCTTTGTTCTGAAAGTTTGAGCTACTGCTGATTGTCAAAAGAAGTCATGGTTCAGCCCTGCTGGGTCTTGAAGACATCAGTTTCTTTCATTCCCACAAAACTGTTCCGCCTCCATCTCCTCAATTAATCACAATTATCAAGCCAGGCCTCAGAAACAATCTGGGACTCTGGCCTACGTCTCCAAATATCATTCCCATCCCTCCCAAAGCAGCTGAACCAACATCTTTTGAGGCGACCAAATGGTGGATGCATCCCTGGCACATCCAGTGTCCACACTTGGGTGCTAGCAGCCTTCTCCCTACAGGCTCCTAAGGGTACCTACGTAGGGACCTGCGTTCACATGATGGCCCAAAAGGCTGCAGGGTGACAAGCCTACCGCCCACTTGGAAGACCATCTGGAGGAATGGGACAAAGGGCATTCTTGACCCTCCTCTATGATCGAGACCACAGAGGGGCTGTGGAGAGCATCCAGGTTGGGGTTGAGCCAGTCCCAGTCCTGGATTAGGAGATATCCAGTTTTCCACAGTGACCTGGCCATATAGGTTACCTTCACATAGGGATCATTTTTCACCCTCCCATCTTATAAAGTTTGATGATGATTCAGTGAACTTAGTACTTTGGAAAGATATAATGTATGGATATGGGGAAAACCGGCTCTTTTTTGGCCCACTATCAACATAGCTGTTAAAATGTAATATATACCCTATATGAGTAATCCAGATATAGGAACACCTGACATGGATATATGATAGATTTGATGGACTTATATGTGGGTATATGTGTGTGTGTGTGTGTATACATGTTATTTATATGTATACATATATATATATATATATATGTAAATTCCTATCTTGGAGTAGCCAAAATCACTATTCTAGCTCCAAGCATGCCTGTTCTTTTACCTTGTTAAACTAATACAGCCTATTCCCAACCACCTTACACTCTCTGTTGTTGATCTCAGCTCTCTGGGTGGTATTTCCTCAGGAGGAAAAAGTGATGGAAGAGCTCCCTTGAATGAAGACTTGAGATAAACATCAACAGAGAGGCTGGAGTGACTCTATCCAAACATAGGACCCTTTGGGGCTCTAAGGCAGGCCATTTGGTGGCTGGGACATGCAACATCCATTCCAAATTCCATGAGTGACCTTATTAGTGCAGGGGTGGGCTTGAGGGGGATGGTGAGGAGGAGTTTCTACCTGCATCGACCTCAAAACAAAACATTTGATCAGTTTCTTAGTTATCTGATGTTCCCATTTTTTTGACTCTACCAAACAACTCATTTTCTACACATGGAGAAGTGTTTTTAGGTTTAGTTTATGATACATGCTCACAATTTAGGCCAAATATCTGTGTAGATAGGGTAGGGATGAGTGTGGAGAGAACACGCTGAATTCCCTGATGAACTGAATTCGACTAGCACTGGGTCTGGACCAATGCTAGATATCACAGAAACCAAAATAAATGATAAATCCGGTGCAAAGAGCCTAGTGATGCTTGTTGCATCACCGAGGGGTTTTGGAGTATAAGAGTTTAGACTATTTGCTACCCAGTCACTTACACTGGTAAAATTCTGCCCAAGCTCAGCCTATCCCAGTGATGGAATTTCTCTTATGCACCAAGGTAGCTGCCTCTTAGAATTCAGCTTGTAAGTCCTACCTACATCTAGGCACTGTACTCAAAGTTTATTAGTACATTTTAATTTTTCAGCTTGTCCTAGGAAAGTTTTCAGAAAATAAGTCTGAGGCAGATAAAGAAGAAAAACTGAAGAGACATGTCAGGAATGACACTGCTTAATGAGGGACAGAGAAGTTGGGACTTTGATCTGATCCAGGTCCTCCAATTCCAGTCTCATCTTGGTAGACAGTAGCCAATTGCTAAGTGGGCTTCCCTGGTGGTTCAGATGGTAAAGAATTTGCCTGCAATGCAGGAGACGTAGGTTTAATCCCTGGGTTGGGAAGATCCCCTTGAGAAGGAAATGGCAACCCACTCCAGTATTCCTGCCTGGAGAATTTCATGGACAGAGGAACCTGGTGGGTGACAGTCCATGGGGTCACAAAGGGTCAGACATGACTGAGTGATTAACTGACTGAGTTCTTTTCACTTTCAATTCTGACTGGATGACCACAGATTTAAGACACTTGAAATTAAATTCAATAACTTATTTGAGATCCTGGTGCATTCTTGGTTCTCCTGGTTCTCACCTTATCCTGATAAAATGTTCCTATGATGGGGACAGTTTGAGAAGAAAGGCTGGTCCAAGCTCACGCATTTCAGTCACAACCATTTGTTTTGTTAACCTCATGTGAACATTACAAATGTGTGATGGAGCAGAGGCCACGTCTTTCTATAGACTAGCAATTGCTTGAGTCAACATGGCCTCTTTTACCTTGACCTTCAAAGGAAACACTTCAAAGGAAAAAGCCAAGGTCCTCTTCAGATGGTGGGAACTCTGAGGTGGTTCTTGCTTTGAACTCGGAGGGCTTGGGTGTCAGTACCAACTGGTTTGACTTGACTGTATGTGAGCATCTGTGTGGGGGTGCGGGGGTGGGTCTCTCTCTCTCTGTATATGTGTTGTTGGTGTTCTTCTTTCAAATTGTTCTTTAAATGGAAAGGCCTGTGGAACAGCACTATATTGGAAAGTTTCCCACAGATGGGTTTAAGCAAATGAACTTATGTTTTTATAGACAGTGACCACGTGTTCTCAGAGGACCATGTTTTAAACAAGAGAAGCTAAGGATAGAGTCTAATCCCTGGTATTTAAAATATCTGGGTTTGGGGACACAAACAGCTCCGCTTTCCCATCTTTAAATCAGCAGGCTCAGATAGAGCCAACAGCAGCCAGAGTACACCCACATCCCCCCTTGGACAGTCACAAGAATTCTCATAGTTTCACAGTCTCCATCTGGAGCTATGGTCGTGCCTCCCAGTCCTGCAAGTGTACTACAAAGTTCATTAAAAAGTTAAACGTACAACATAAACATAGCTGTTTTATCGTATTAAATAAGCTACAAGATAAGAAAGAAGCAATTAGACCCAGTTATAGCATAGCTAGTTACAAGTTGAGGCTCTTCCCCGCAGAAAGCAAGGCTTTGTGGAAAGACTTGGATTTCCTTCTGCTCTTACTTAAAGGTAAGGAATGGCGTGTTTGCTACAACCTTGAGTTCCACACAGTTTTATCAGCTGGTGAGAAAAACTTTTCCCATCACCGAATGTGAGTAGAAGAGAAGCTTGGCGCATGTGAGAAGGGACTGTGCTTGGATCTGCATGGCTGTGGCTTCAGCTACGCTGCTCCTGACAAATGTGATGAGAGCCCCTCCCCTCATTCTTCTTTGACCATATTTCATATTTCTCTTACTCATTCTTCTAGATAACTTTTAGAATCATTTAGGCAAACGCTTAAGCAAACTCTTGCAGATAACTTTTAGAATCACTTAAGCAAATGCTTCCTTGTTGTCATTGGATTAGATTTGCAAATTATTTGGGGAGGAACTGAGAGCTGCATGGCACATATTCATCCTACTCGGGAGCACAGTGCATTACCTTCCTGGAGTATCTGTATGAGTCAATACTTCTGCCAGTAATGTGGGAGAGTGCCATTTCCTCCACACTCCCATCTTACTGGATCGATTTGTTCAACAGTTAACTACTACTACTAATAAATGGACGTATTCAAAATAATCACTGCTCTCAGTAAAGTTTTACTGTTCATACACACCACACACGTCTCATCTGCAATCTGGGAAATATTCTAGGAAGGTAATTTGGTAGGTTGAGTCAATTTTTGAAATTCTCTTCTAGGAATTTGACCTGAATTAAACGTCAGGGCTGTGACAGAGGTTTTAGGAACAAGGATGTTAATTGACTTCTATTTATAATAGCCAGAAAGTTGAAAACCTCCTAGATGTCCAATAGCAGAGGTTAAATTATGATGATACTCTTGGTTGAATACTATGCAGCTATTCAAATTCCCAGGTGGCACTAGTGGTAAAGAATCCCCTTGCGAATGCAGGAGACGCAAGACATGCGGGTTCAATCCCTGGGTTGGAAAGATCCCCTAGAGAAGGAACTGGCAACCCACTTCAGTATTCTTGTCTGGAAAATTCCATGGGCAGAGGAGCCTGGCAGGCTGTAGTCCATGGGGTCCAGAAGAGTCAGACACAGCTGAGTGACTGAGCACATAAGCTCTTTCAAATTCATGAATGACAGAGGACATTGACCCCAGCAAATATGGAAAGAAAACAAGTTTCAAAATAGTAACTGTGTGATCCTAATTCAGTAAGGAAAAAGTATATGCACATAAAAATGCTGGAGTTGTCTCAGAACACAGGTTTTAAGGGGAGTTTTTAATCGTCATTGTAATTTTCTAGGCTTTTTCATTAAACCTTTCAAAGAACAAATTCTTTTTGTTGAAAGGAGGAAACTTTCATATGTCCTATAAAGTATTCCTAAGGGACATATTTTTGGTTGCTAGTAAGTAGAAGTGAAGAATTCATACTTTGAACCTGATTTTTTAACAGAAATATATTGATTTTAAATATATGTACTCTTAAAATGAATACCACTCTGCTCCTATTTTTGTAATAGTTTTATTAAGAGGCATCATTTATTCTGAATGTCTTTTTTAGACTGTCAGGATGATCTTGTTTTCCTTGTTAAACCTGTTGTACTTTATTATATTGGATTTTCTTATCTATCCATGGGTGGCTGGAGCAAAAGCTGTATGTGGTCTTGGTGTTACTAGTAGGGTAACCATGGACAAGCCACACTCTTTGTACGTGGTTCTTCATCTATTTGGGGAGAAAAAGAAGATATTACACGGGGTGTTAGGATGATTCTGAATCAGTGTAAGTGATTCACTCAGACTAGTTCCTGGAACACAGACCTCTGTAAGGATGAGGTTTTTTGTTATTATCTTACTATAGTCTATTTTCTTGTAGTTAATTTAAAACCTACATTCCTAAAGGAACTTGGCCTGTAGTTTTTCTTTCTTGTTGTAATGCTGTGTTGATCTGTTTTGGGTACCAAGGTTATGCTTGCTTTATGTAATGAACTGGAAAGCTGCCCATCTTTTTCAACATTCTGGAACAATTTAAATCAATGTATTTACTTCAAAAAAGGAAGTACAACCAGTCAATTATAAAATGGTCAGCATGCCAAGTTATAGAACATGATACAGCTAATCATACTAACATTCCCAGGTACTACAATGTGAGCCCAATGAATATGAGTCCTCTAATTATAGCATTTTCAATTTAATTCTATAGACATTGATGAGATATATTGTTCAGTGAGAAAAAGATTGTACAGAACAGCCTATGAAACATGACCTAGTTTTCTTTTCCAATTATTTTATATACTTACTCACAAGCATGTGTGCACATTCACTCGGGTGAATGTGTGTGTGTGTGCTCCCAAAGACAAATGGTAATTTCTAAGGAGGGCTATTAATTAAGAAAATGTTTGAAATTGTTTTCTCCATGTTTGCTCATCTGTTTGTTTTTTTTTTCACATTGACTAGATGTTACCCATGTAATCAAAAACCAAAGACATTTTAAAGCTCTATGCAAATATATGGTTATCTACTCAATACAGACTTTGTAGGAATGGACAAGATTTATGTGATCCTGGAAGTCTGTAATCTAGGTCTAGATGAAGTGGAAACAAACAAGTATGACATGGTTGTACAAAGGGACAAGTCAAGGGCTGGTGAAAGAGTGTCCAACCTTCTCAGTTGGCCCAGGATTGAGGATTTTCCTGGATGCAAGACTCACCAATGTTAAACCCAGATATTGCCAGGCAAACTTGTGGTCACCCTTACTGGAGGAGCCTCGGCAGAGCAGTGCTGTCCAAATGTCCATATGCATGTCCACATGCATCCCTGCATTTCTCAGCCTCCCCTGCAGGTCATGGAGGATACTGCTATTCATAGAAATAGGGAAGCAAAGACAAGTAGCAAGGGTAGAAGAAAAAAGGACAGAAGTGACTGGGCAAAGAATAGAAGAGCATTAAGGATTCTGAGAAAGATGTCACAGAAGACAGGGAGACTCAGAAGAGCACAATATCCCAGAAATTCAAGGGAGGAGACAATTATAAGAAGGGAAAATTGGGCTGGAGCATTGCAGCCTGAAGACAGGCTGAGTGGACCAAGAACTGAGACGGGACCATTGGCTGTTACATGGAGGAATTTATCTAGAACATCTCACCAGGTGGCTGACCCAGAGGCAAATAAAGGAGTTTGAGGTGTGGGTGATGGGAATGTAATAAGTGGTAGGACACTCAAGGGTTTAAGGTAGGAGCAGCTGGCTAGACTGCTCTTTTAATTCAACAGCTATTTTTGAGCTCAGTATTAAGTTCAGTATTTGAGGAATATATTGATGAGCAAGATATACTCTGCTCCTATCAAGAGCCTATAATCCAGTGAGAGATGATCGAAATAAACAGGCAGTTTCAATACTGTGAGATAAGTGCTAAGAGAGGGCTATAGGGTGCTCTGATGTTGTTGTTTGATCACTAATCGTGTCCACCTCTTTGCGACCCCACCGACTGAGCACGTCAGGTTCCTCTGTCCTTCACTATCTCCTGGAGTTTGCTCAATATGTCCATTGAGTTGGTGACCCTATCTAATCATCTCATCCTCTGTCACCCCCTTCTCCTGTCCTCAGTCTTTCCCAGCATCAGAGTCTTTTCCAGTGAGTCAGTTCTTTGCATCACGTGGCCAAAGTAGTGGAGCTTCAGCTTCAGCATTAGTCCTTCCAATGAATATTTAGGGCTGGTTTCCTTTAGGACTGACTGGCTTGATCTCTTTGCTGTCCAAAGGACTCTCAAGAGTCTTCTCCAGCACCACAATTTGAAAGCATCAATTCTTCAACACTTGGCCTTCTTTATTGTCCAAATCTTACAACCTCAAGGTGCTCTGAAGGTACATGAATTGGCCTTATTTTGGTTTCTGGGATTCAACAAAGGTTTCCTGGAGGAAGTTCTCTAAAATCTGAGTCTTTGAAGGTGTGAGACAGAAAGTAGGGAGTTGGCCAAACAATGACATAGGGTGAAGGGGAACTGGGAGAGACAGTATTTCAGGCCTTGGACATAGTAGATTCAGAGGCCATAAAAAGACAGCCTGACACTTGTAGGGAAATAATAATAGTTCTGGCTGGCTGGGAATGCAGAGGTGAGGTTGGATGAGTCTTAAGGATCCTTACTATCTTTAAGGGTCATTTAAAGGAAGAAGAAGTGTAGATGGCAGTTTGAGAGGGCACCAGTTTGAGGGAGGAGGTGCTAAGTTGGAGCATGGTGAGCTGAACAAGAAGAGGCAGTGGGAAAGGGTAGATGAAAGGAGATGGCCTTATCCGTGGGGTTGATCAGAGGAGTAGGGGTTGGCCTTCATTCCTGGCACAGAGAGAAGGGAGAAGCAGATCAGTACAGGAGGATGTCAAGGTTGTGGGAGCTGAAGACACCTGGCTTTCCTCCTCCCAGTTAGATAGGAAGCATACAAGGTGACTCAGGCAGTAAAGAAACCACCTGCAACATGAAAGGAAGACCTGGGCTCGATCCCTGAGTTGGGAAGATCTCCTGGAGAAGGAAATGTCTACCCACTCCAGTATTTTTGCCTGGAGAATTCCAAGGACAGAGAAACCTAGTAGACTACAATCCATGGGGTTGCAAAGAGTTGGACACTATTGAGCAATTTCTACACATACACAATTACCTGAGGTTAAGAGATCACTCTTGGTGTGGCTGAGGCTGGATAAAAGCTGAAAAACCTTTGAGATGAGGCTTGCAGGGTCTGCAAGGGAGTCAACTAGGAAGCATTAAAGGATTGCTGCAAAATAGCAGGGGCCCAAACATTTCCTTGGGCCTTTATCAGCTAGAGGAAATGGTCTGTTCTTTTCTTTAAATATTTATTAATGTAAATACTTATGCTCTCAAGATACCCTTCTGCACTGCTTGAGAAAGAAGAATCTGGTTTCCATGAGTGGCTTCCTCTGTGCTCCAGAAACAGACAGTAATCCTGGGAAGTGTCTCACTCCTTGCTTGGAGCCCCCAGTGACCAGAGCTGGGAGCACAAGGAAAACTCAGGTCCTAGCTTCTGTCTAAGGAGACTTGCAAAACTGGGGCACATTTCTGTAGCAGGGACTGAAGCAGCCTGCCAGGTATGTGTTTTGCACTTTGAGATGACTACTACCCTCTGTAAGAGTCACTCCTTGGGTCAAGATAGTCCCTAGAAAAACTTGTAAAATATGTCACCTGTGAGTGAGCAGGGCCACAAATGACTTGCCACATCAAAAGTGACGTTACGTTGATAGGACGGGATAAGAGGTCACATTCGCTCGATGCTCTTCCTCTCATGAACATGTAACCCCAGTTTAATCATGAGAAGAACATGAGACAAATCCTAGCTGATGAGCATCTTGCAAAATACCTGACTGGTCCTCCCCAAAACAATCAAGAGTAACTAAGACAAGTGAGAAGCTGTCACAGCCAAGCGGGGCTTGAAGAGAAGTGACAAGTAATTATAGTGGATCTTGGATGGGATCCTGCAACAACAACAAAAGGTTGCTCAAAGCTAAGGAGATTTGGATAAACTGTGGACTTTGGTTCATAATGATGTATCGGTATTGGCTCTTTTTTTTTCCCTGGCTGGGCAGGCTCTTCAGTTGCAAGATGTGGGATTATAGCAGCACTCGAAATCTTAGTTGTGGCATCCAGAATCTAGTTCCCTGATCAGGTATCCCACCCAGGCCCCATGCATTGGGAGCACAGTCTCAACCACTGGGCTGCCAGGGAAGTCTCAGTATTGGCTGATTGTAAAAAAAAAAAGGGACTTTCATACACAAGATGCTAATACTACAGGAAACTGCATGTGAGGTACACGTGAACTCTCTAATCCATCTTTGGCACTTTTCTGTAAATCTAAAACGATTTAAATATTTAAAATTTTTAAAATTTTATTTTTAAAAATAACATTAATAATAATACCTTTTTGTGATGGGTCCCCAAAAGAAGGTATACTAGGAGGAAAGAGAGCCCATCAATGCTATAGCATTGGTGGTCACATCAGTTCGGAATTCTCAAGGTTCATTCATTCTCAGAAATATCTAAGACAGGAGTTAATGTGGGATCTCAAGTGTTCTTTTAAGAGAACTTGGAATATGTAAGTAGCGGCTCTGTACAGCTTGTTTGGTTGCACTTAAGCTATCACCAAACAAAAGAGGATTTATTTTAAGAATATGGGCTGAAATGGAGCTAACTAGGTCAGCAATGGAGAACACTCCAGGCCTGACCACCCCCTCCCCTCTCCTGTGGGCCACGTGGTCTTTCTCTGATCCCAGTCTCTCTGCTGTGTTTCTCCCTCTGTGCACTGACTTACTCAGCTCTCTTCTGACCAGCTTGAACGTGGCCTCAATCTGGCCTGGCCATTTCTCCCACCACAGGTCAGTCTCCCAGCTGTTACCCCTGACACTGTCCAGCCTCTGTGCTTCCTATCTCTGGAAGACTCCTTCAAGATCAACCCTCATCTTGATTCATTTTGGTTTCAGATAAGGCTTCTTTGCAGAAAAGCATGATAAATAATACAGTACACTTATTTCCCCCTACAGGGTTAAAACCAACTGGCATGTTATCATATTTGCATCCAAATTTTTTCCCTATGTGTATGTCTTATCAAAATTGCACATCAAGTTTAAACCCTCTTTTGGAAAGTAAAATATTACAGATAAAATTCTTTTGGGCCAACCAAATCCTACTTTTTCTCTCGCTCTCCTGAATTGCAGAGAAGACAATGGCACCCCACTCCAGTACTCTTGCCTGGAAAACCCCATGGACGGAGGAGTCTGGTAGGCTGCAGTCCATGGGGTCGCTAAAAGTTGGAAATGACTGAGCGACTTCACTTTCACTTTTCACTTTCATGCACTGGAGAAGGAAATGGCAACCCACTCCAGTTATGGGGTTGCACAGAGTCAAACATGACTAAAGCAACTTAGCAGCAGCAGTTCCTGAACTAATCAACATCTCTCTCAATCAGTTCTGATGTAAAGTGGTTAGTTCTCTCACATACATCCACAAATTGTATATGGTGTGTTTCTCTGTGAGTTTTTTCATTTACATAAATATTACCACATGAGCAGAATTTCCTTTTTGATTCTACACCATGATTTTTCTATATATCCACATCCAAACATACAAACTTAGTTCATCTCTTTTAACCACTGCATATAGATGGTGAAAGACATGGAAGCCTGTCATGCCACAGTCCATGGGGTTGCAAAGTGTTGGATATGACTGAGTGACTAAACAACAACAATATTCCCTCCAGTAAATAAATGGAATAAACTATCAAGTAAAGTAAACAAAAACACATTTCATTTATCCATCTCCTACTAATGAAAATGTAGGTAGTTTTTAGTTTTTCAACTTTGCTGTGAAAATGCTCATCCATGTCCATTTCCATACATGAAGGAGACTTTTCTGTTGGGTATCTAACTAAAAATACTGTCGAGTTCTGTCTCTGAGAGATCTGATGAACCTAGCTGCTTTTTGTTGGGATCATGGAGAAGGCCTCTAATATACAGCACTTCTCTTTCCTCCCCCAATTCTGAATAAGCCAAAAATAAAACGCAGGGACAATAGAAACCAGTAGATTACCTTTTATTGCTGGTAGAATCTAGGTTGGAGGATAAAGCAGTAGAACCATGTGGGTCTAATAAGAGAACTCCACGCTTGGGCAGACTACCACCCATCACAGAGAGCTAGGAATTGGGACAGTCTCCCTTTATCTCTGTCCTTCCAGCCACTAGTAGGCAACTTTGGAGAAGCAGCAGAACGCATGGCCTGCTGGAGACAGCCTACACTCAAGAACATTAGGCAAATCACTCCTGGGGCAGCAGAAATCCAGGAGAGTGTTTCTGCCAGAACAACAGAAGTCTACTCTTACTGTAGTAGACTTCTTAATGGTATGTTATTAACTTGTTGATTTCAGGGACAAGTTATGACAATATGCAATGAAAACTTGTTTAATTGAGGCTATTTAGAAATGACTTATCCAGGTGTGGGCAAAGGTGAGCTTCACCCAAACTCCAGAGCTCCTTCTTTATTTCTTACTCCAGGTACAAGGTAGAAAAGGTGAATATATGATTCAATATGGCAACACTTTTTAAAAATCGACTTGGCCTCATTGGGTCTTAGTTGCAGCATGTGGGCTCAGTAGCTGCAGCACACAGGCTTATTTGCTTTGCAGCATGTGGGATGTTAGCTTCCTGACCAGGGATTGAACCCGTGTCCTCTGTACTGCAAGGCAGGTTCTTAACTACCACACCACCAGGGAAGTTCCTGGTGACATTTTAAGGATGAGTACTGTGTCCATTTAGAGAATAATAACATCAATTTATTGAGCACCTACTATGTGTCAGGTATTGTACTAAGTGCTTTATACAAAACAATCTCATTAGGAAGGTATTACCTCATTTTGCAGATGAGGAGACAGATTTGGGTTAAGTAACTTTCCCCCCAAAATAGAAGCAGTGGACAAGGGATGCCCACAAAAGAAAAGGAACGGTAAGGAAGGGAATTGAATGAGCAGAACCTGGACACAGTACCAAGGAGCAGCACCAGGATTGAGCTGGGGGAGGCGCCTGCACCGGTGGTCATAGAGACCCAACCATACCCTTAGTCCTGTTGCTTTGCCCTATCTGAACTTTAGTCTGTTACAAGCCAGCTTTTTCAGAGTGTTTCAGTTAATATTCTGAATACTTCCTGAGTACTGATTTCACACTTCATTTGGACAAGCAAGAAAGAGATTCTATTGTTGGGCTGAAACTGAAGCAAAGCTTATTTGGTGATTTTTTTCCTTGCTCAGGGCTCTGACTAGTGGTTTTGAAAACGGATTCTTGTTTCAGAAACTAATCAATCCCAGGCAAGTTCAAGAAACCATTTGGGATCATTCAATAATTATTTAAAGATTAGCACTTACTTTTTTAAATTATAAAAATGACAATACATGCTTATTGTGGGAATTCTAGAAAACGAATAAATGTTTGAAGGAGAAAATAATACTTATTCCTAAGGCCACAACCAAGAGACAATCCCTGCTAAAATCCTGGTCTGTTTCTTTCCTGTGTGTGTGTGCAGGAATGTTTTAATGATATCTCACTGAATATACATTTTGAATCTTTCCTTTTTCACTTAAAAATACACCATAAACATTGAATAAATATGAGCCATTGTTTTTTAATCTGTGTTTACTGCACATTTAACATACATTATCTTGTTTAATTAAGCAGAAACCTCAAGAAGAGTTTCTATCATTATTCTGATTTCATAGATAGAGAAACTGGGATTCAGAGGCCTTGGAAGTCATACTACTTCTAAGCTATCCTTGTTACTGAGCTTTATTTTTTATGTTTACTGGCCATCTACATCTCATTTACTGTTCTTCAGTTCAGTCAGTTCAGTTTAGTCATTCAGTCATGTCTGACTCTTTGTGACCCCATGAACTGCAGCACTCCAGGCCTCCCTGTCCATCACCAACTCCCGGAGTTCACCCAAACCCATGTCCATCAAATCGATGATGTCATCCAACCATCTCATCCTCTGTCATCCGCTTCTCCTCCTGCCCTCAATCTTTCCCAGCATCAGGGTCTTTTCCAATGAATCAGCCCTTTGCATCAGGTGGCCAAAGTATTGGAGCTTCAGTTTCAACATCAGTCCTTCCAATGAACACCCAGGACTGATCTCCTTTAGGATGGACTGCTTGGATCACTTTGCAGTCCAAGGGACTCTCAAGAGTCTTCTCCAACACCACAGTTCAAAAGCATCAATTCTTGATTCTCAGCTTTCTTTATAGTCCAACTCTCACATCCATATATGACCCCTGGAAAAACCATAGCCTTGACTAGACGGACCTTTGTTAGCAAAGTAATGTCTCTGCTTTTCAATATGCTGTCTAGATTGGTCATAACTTTCCTTCCAAGGAGTAAGCATCTTTTAATTTCATGGCTGTAGTCACCATCTGCAGTTATTTTGGAGCCCAGAAAAATAAAATCAGCCACTATTTCCACTGTTTCCCCATCTATTTCCCATGAAGTGATGGGACCGGATGCCATGATCTTCGTTTTCTGAATGTTGAGCTTTAAGCCAACTTTTTCACTTTCCTCTTTCACTTTCATCAAGAGGCTCTTTAGTTCTTCTTCACTTTCTGCCATAAGGGTGGTGCTATCTGCATATTTGAGGTTATTGATATTTCTCCCAGCAATCTTGATTCCAGCTGTGCTTCTTCCAGCCCAGCGTTTCTCATGATGTACTCTGCATAGAAGTTAAATAAGCAGGGTGACAATATACAGCCTCGATGTACTCCTTTTCCTATTTGGAACCAGTCTGTTGTTCCATGTCCAGTTCTGTTACGTTCATCTTTTTCACATTGATATTAGGAACTTATTAAGGATATTAAAACTTTTTAAGGATATTAATGTTTTGATTTTCAAGTAGAAGTATTTCTTTTGCCACTTGGACTTTATAATTTTTTCTAGTCTAATAGAAATGTTACTGATTTTTAAGTACTCAAACAATCAATTTTCCTTTATAGTTTGTTTCATCTTTTGCTTAAGAAAGCCTTTCCCACCAAAATATCAAATTATATTTATTCTAGTTTTTTAGGAGTTTCATATATATATATATGTACTTATATGTAGTACATCTGGAATTTATTTTATTGTGTAGTATGAGGTAAAGATATAATCAGTAATTGTCCTAGCTCTGTTAATTGACTGTAATTTCCTCACTGATTTGAAATGCTATTACTTACCACATTATAAAGTCTGACGTATGCTGTGGTCTGTTTCTTAATTTCCCCATCTAGTGCTATGGAAAACTTTACAAACTGTTCACCAAACTCCTTTTTAAAAAAATTTCTTCTGGGCAGACAACTGGACTACATTTCCCATGATCCCTTGTAGTTAGCTATTACAATATGACTGATAGAAGGTGAGAAAAGAAATGTGTGGCACCTCCAGGAAAGCCTATAAAAATAAAACCTCATGTAGGCAATTCTCTGAGATCTTCTTCCTTCTCAGCTTCCTAGAACTGAGAGGCTCCCAGGACAACCTTGGAAGCCCTGTGGTGGGAAGGAGGATCTACAAGGTGGGAGGAGCCTGGGTCTCTATCTCTCTCTTTGGAAAGTAACTGCTGGCCCATCTGAAATGCCTATATTGTACTTCATGTGAGTGAGAAATTAACGCCTGTTATGTCTGGGATTGTATACTTGAGGGTTCACCTACCTGGTAGCAAATTCTTTTTACAATTCTTGAACATTTGGTTCCCTGCTCAAATTATAATTCTTATTGAAATTGCATCAAATTTATAATATGGGAGGGATTATTTATTGAGCTTCCCTGGTGGCACAGATGGCAAAGAGTCTACCTGCAATGCAAGAGACCTGGGTTTGGAAGATCCCTTGGAGAAGGGCATGGCAACCCACTCCAATATTCTTGCCTGGACAGAGGAGGCTGGCAGGCTACAGTCCATGGGGTCCCAAAGAGTCAGACATGACTGAATGACTAAGCACAGCACCTGATATATATGCTATTCAATCTTCCAATTCAAGAATATGCTACATTCTATATTTGCACGTTCTTTTAGGATTTTTATTTAAAACTGGACCATGTTCTTCAGATAGAGCTTGCCTATTGTGTGTTTAAATATGCTGTTTTGTGGTGGGTTTTTATTTTATATAACTTATTATTTTTGGTATATTATATAACTATATTTGGTATATTTTATATTTGGCCACCATAATGATTCCTTAATTGATTTTAGGGGGTACTCCAGATTTTTTTCTGTAAAGGGCTAGATAGTAAATCTTTTAGACTTTGTGAGCCATATGATCTCCGTCACAACTATACAACTCCGCTGTTACAGTTCACAGGCAACCATTAGACAACATGTAAATGAAAGGGCATAGTTATATTCCAATAAAACTTTACTTACAAAAGCAGCCCACTGGCTAGATTTGGCCCTTAGTCCACAGTTTGCCCACCTCTGGTCTATATAAATCACATTACTTGCAAATAGCAATACTTATATTTTTTTCTGTTTTGACTTACAGTATTGCCTAGAAATTGATAATGCTATAGGTATTGATAGCTATGATAGTATATCTGTTTTAATGAGATTGCCTCTAGTGTTTCATGGTTAAGAATGATGCTGCCTGACTATTGATCTGGAAGAGAGGGCTATGTGTGTACATGTATCTGGAAGTTTAAAGTTGTATTAAATATCATTCTATACCAGGTTTATTGAAAATTTTTAAGCAGAAAGGATATTCAGTTATTATGCCTATTGATCATATTGAACTAATATATGAGCAAATATATTGAGCAAATACTTTAGTCTTTGACCTATTACTGTATAATTTACATTTCTGGATTTCCCCACTGCATACCATCCATAAATTCCTGGGTAAAAAAATAAACATTCTGTGTATTATTTTTTCCATAAAACTAGATAGGATTTTTACATGTTTAATAACATGCAAAACTGGTCTATAGATTTTTTAAATCTTTGTCAATTTTTTACTTTAGAATTATGATTTCTTTAAATGAGTTTTCAAATGTTTTCATATTTACTTTTCTCAGTAGGAATTCTATCGACTTTTTGTGGGGTTTTGTTTTTTTTTTTATCCTTAGAAATTTGGCAAATTGTCAGTCTGGTGTATTTTGGGAAAGTAATTATTTAGCAACATTTTTCCATTTCTTCTACAATCTTTGATGTATCAAAGCTTTCTGCTTGTAGGCTGGGTGAATATTTTGAAAGAGTAATCAGCATGAAATGTCAAAATAAAAGAGATAAGAGAAAAATAACATTTATTTATTTATTTTTAATTTTTTTTAAATAACATATTTTAGAAGATGCTTGAAGTATGGGAAGTTTTTTCATAAAAGGAAGCCAAAGGAAACTAATATCTTCTTGAAAATAGTTATGTTTCTTTAATTTTGTCTTAAATTAGGACTACCATAGTCACACTTATTTTGAGTGCCCCTAAATAATTCTTAATCATCAGTGACCAACTTCCATAAATAGACCTCAACAGCCATAGTATTGCATTGGCCAAAAAAGTTTATTTGGATTTTTCCTAAAGATCTTATGGAAAAACCTGAACAAACTTTTGGGCCAATCTAGTAGTTGAGATGAATTATTTTAAAACTATATCTATTTGGGCAACAGACCAATTGCTGCTGCTGCTGAATCACTTCAGTCGTGTCCGACTCTGTGCAACCCCATAAACGGTAGCCCACCAGGCTCCGCCATCCCTGGGATTCTCCAGGCAAGAACACTGGAGTGGGTTGCCATTTCCTTCTCCAATGCATGAAAGTGAAAAGTGAAGGTGAAATCGCTCAGTCATGTCCAACTCTTAGCGACCCCATGGACTGCAGCCTACCAGGCTCCTCCGTCCATAGGATTTTCCAGGCAAGAGTACTGGAGTGGGGTGCCATTGCTTTCTCTGAAATAGAAAAGAAAAATAAAATTAATAAACTTGAATGATAAGGGTTATTAAGTCTGAAAATCATTTGACTATCTGCTTAGATCACTATATAACCATGTTACCCAGGTTCTTCTATAAGACTGTATTATGCTGTTTGTTTGACCAAACCTTTCTTCATTGGTAGCACAATGCTGACCTGATTTAGCCCAACATCTTTAACTGATTAATAAAAATTTCAAAATTTTGTGCTTAAAATTCTTAGGATGATAGTTTGTTCTTGACTCTATTTGATGGAGAACTTGCAGAGACTAGGGATGAAAGTAAAGGCAAAATTAATCATATAACTGGGTTTACTGGAGACAATCTCAACTTACGCAGTGTAGTTAATAGTAGTGCCTCATTTTACTCTCCAAGTGCTCTTTTAGAAACGAAGTGTCTTACTAAATCTGACCATGTGATGTAGTGAGATTAACCAATCTTCTAAATTGATTCACAAATCTTCTAAACAAATTTCCTAAATTGAAGGCTGAGAATTAATTAATGGGTCAGGTATGTAAGATTAAGAGGGGAGATGCCACAGGGAAGGCAGAGTCTTTGAGATCCATGATCTGTCAGACACTGATGTTCCCTCCACCAGAGGTGCCAGAGAAAGAAGTACTGTGATAGACTGAGCGAATGAATGGCTGTGAAGTCTGTGCTTAAAGACGTGTAAGGAAAGGGAAATGGGTATGAGAGGCCAAGGGCGTGGGTGAGAGGGCACAGGTTTGGGAGTTGGGAGGACAGGAAGAAGTGACGGGGTGAGGAGAGGAGAGAGCAGAGCGGAGAAACAGAAAGAGAAATGGGAACTGCAAAGCATCAAGTGGAAACTTCTTCCTAAAAGTTGAGTTCACATTATTTCCATGGGGGAAAAACTGAGAAACATCACAATGAGAGATTAGACACTTCAGGAAACAGATGTTGACAAAGACTCCCTGAATCATGCTCCTCTGAGTCCTCTTTCCAACTAGGCTCAGACCTTGGGCTCTGTCCTTGGCTGCTTATTTCATAACAAGAATCCTGCTAAGTTAGTGTAATACAGATCTCCCACTCTTGGTCTGATCTTTGATATCGTGTATGTTTCAATGCTGCTCTCTCAATTCATCCCACCCTCTCCTTTCCCCACTGTGTCCAAAGTCTGTTCTTTATGTCTGCATTTCTATTCCTTTATTGAGTAACAGGGATAATTTTTCTTCAATAATGCTTGCCCTAAAATGTCAGCTCTGTAGTGGGGAAAACTATACAAGAAAGATGCAGAAGTGAGAAAAGCACCATCACATTTTTGGGCTCCAACCCCACTGCCGCTGGATAGGAATGTAGCCTTCCATGGTGAGCCCAGCTCAAGCTTCCTCTTCCAAGCAAGAGTTTACGTACTGTGTCCTGCCCTGAGCTTCCCTTGCTGTCCAAGTGGGGAGTTTCTACTTCAAATTCCTCTCCCATCAACACCTCACAACACTTAAATTGTTGTAAGGTGATCTACCTCTTCAGCCTCCAGGAAGAGTAGGGTGAGAATAAGGCTTATACTTCTCTGAGTCTCCCAACTCATCTGGAAAGAAACCACCTCACTGCTTTGTATTCTGTGCACTTTGACCAATAGCTAAATGCAGAGATCCCAAACTGAGTCTGAAACTGGTAGAAAATGCCAAAATGGTAAAATCTGGGAGTAAACTATAGAATTCAAGATACTTGATCAAATTGAAGTTGCATTTCCTTTGCTGTAAGCATGAAGATTTTTATAAATATATTCATCACCACATTGTTTTGAGGTTTAGAAAACATGGAAGCAAACTAAATGTTTAACCAAAAAAAGGATTAATTAAATAATGATTGGAAAAGTGACATGACCAAATGTTTTACAGTCATTAAAAAGTCAGGATTTAGAAAATGTAATATGGACAAGGGAACTAGACACAGTAGATTACCTGGAAAAGATCAGATTATAAAATGGCATGTATAAAATGATTCCAGTTTTGTAAAAATATTTGTGTATATATGTAAATACATACATTAAAAATAAACTGTTAAGGACACGTGCCAAAATGATCACAACAGAATACTGACTGAGTTTATCTGCTTTCCTATGACACCCCACTCCAGTACTCTTGCCTGGAGAATCCCATGGAGGGAGGAGCCTGGTGGGCTACAGTCCTTGGGGCTGCAAAGAGTCGGACATGACTGAGCGACTCCACTTTCACTTTCATGTTTTGGATATTTACCCAAAAATGCAAGCAGATTATACTTGAATGTGAAGAAAAGTGTGTTCTTTATTCACTGGGACAAGGAATTTCTGAGAGATATTGTTAAATCTAGTTCTCTGGTCTTTAAAAGACACATAAGTTGTTGACATGTGAGGAATTTTCTATCTAAGCTGGTCTGGGTCCAGTAAAAGGCAATACATAATGTGGCCCATCATCTCTAACCTTGATGCTAGGTCGCTATAAACTTAAGCCACTCACCAACCTGGGCACATTGCAACAGGGGGCTAAGGAGAGAGCAGTCATTCAAGGTACCAAATTGCCAGCAGAGATGTTGAAGGAAGGTTGCCACTAAAGCCACACCCAAGTCCCTCACTGCTCCTAAAGTATTTCTGAAGGAATCAACAGAGGGCCATCTGCCCAATTTTATTAGGCATATGCTCTGAAGGCAGTTTCATAAGCACTCAAACATGTTAGTCTAAGCCAGTGTTTACTAACCTGTAGACATCAGACCACTGGGCTAAAATAGCAGAGCTATTACAAGGAAGAGATATGAGGCCATATGGAAACCATATCTTGTACATTGACAATACATCACACCTATGAGTACTGTTTTTTAAACACATGTAAATACTGCTATGGTGAAAAATACAAACATCTTTCAATGGTAACAAATTCATAGTTTTTTGTTAAGTATTTCTCAGTGAATAGCTTCTAAATTTAAATGTCGGAGAAGTATCATTGAGGGTGCTTTGTGCTAAAATATGTTGAAAACCATTGCCTCAGTCACTTACATTTTTAACTCAAGCCTCCAAGTTCTTCAGAAAGTTTTCTTTGACTGCTCCGGGGGACAGTAATCATCCCTTCTCTGAAATTCTTGCTATTGCACATCAGTCTATCCTGTTATTGTTTCAGTGGGGGTCTTTTTCTCCCCTCAAGTAGACTGCAAGCTCAATGAGGGCAGGACCTGTGTCTTCTGCTTCTTTGTCCTCCTCCAAAGCACTCAGGCCAATGGGGACCCAATAAGTATTGATCATAGCCATTCCTCTGGGTTTGTCTTAGTCACTCTATTTTAGAAGGTTCTCAACTAACAGCGGATTTTAAAGTGCTAGTCCCAAGGGAATTTTTCTAAGTCCAGAATTAGTGCATTCTCATTATTTGTATAGGAATTTTGTGCATTTACAAGCAACCTTAAATTCTATCTGAAGCATTGGGCAGAATGACCATACTTTCGCTCTGGCTCAAGACTTTGCTCTTTTCCCTGAAAGGGTACGTTTGTGAGTAGAGAACTCTTTGTACACTGCAGGCCTTGACCATGTTGTCCGCAAATGCCCTTGTCTGCTTGTTGCTTTGTCAAATTCCAGACTTGCTTTCCTTATTTCACTTAGAACTTTCTCTTGCCATCTGTCCTCTGGAAATTATTTTTCTTGTTGTTCATAAATTCCTAGTTTGTTTACTCTAGAATACAGGAGAAGCAAAAATAGAATGTTAGGCTGTGAGGGGCAGTGTCTGCCTGAGCTGAGTTTTTTCTGGGGAGTGATAAATGATGCCGAGTTCCCCGTGGGTTAGAGGGCACCCAACTTCAAATAACTACAACATCCGATAACAAAGTTTTTCTCCATCATTTGCAATCCAAACACGAAGAACACAGCCCTGCGGACCCCTCATCCTTCATGTTCAATTGTAAATCCTGATTAAATAGCTTGCAGGTGTCAGGATTAAAGTATATGCAGTGGGAGCCTAAACAGAGGACCAGCTGGGTTCCTCATTTGCCAGTTGCAGTTTCTTCTTTGTTTTGAAACTGTTGACAGTACAACTAAAAATGTTCCTTAGGGCCCAGGCTGAGTTAAATAACAAGCAGGATGAGTAAGAGAACAGCTGTAGATATTTTTCTGTGTTTAACATACCTGCCTTGTTGATTTATAGGAAGACCCTCATATAATGTACATTTTGTAATCCAAAACATTTAACCTTTGGAGCCAAGTCTGTGATAGAGACATCAGAAACAGGAAAGGCCTTGATGGGCCTTGTATTCCAAGCTTTTTTCCCCTCAAAGGAAAAGTGAAATGATGGAATGACTCGATTTTATTATTCCAATGACCATAGTGATGTTGTCTCGGCCTCATTCGATATTCACAGCTAATCAGTGGGTAAGCAATGCCGTGGAAAGCAGAAAGGCCTGCCCAGACTAATGCAACTTGGGAATCCCTCTCTCTGCGCGACCTGGGTTGAGAGAGCCAGCCCTGCACTAACCATCCATCCTGACTTCAGGAAGGGATATGGACGAGAGGCTCAGTGGACCTGCCAAACTGCAGAGCTGGGCTTTGGGCCACTCCTGGGTTCCTTCTTTTGTGCTATAGCATTGATGGGCATCATGAGTTTACAGACAGTGTGGAGTCCTTAAAACTTGTCTATTTGTGATTAGCTAGACTATGGTGTTGGGGAAGCTCAATGCAGCAGCAAAGTTAAACAAGTTTGAATGGTAAAGTCTAAATCTTTTCTGCCGTTACTCTCAGCCGTATGCTAAGAACCTATTGCATTTATGGTACTGGAGTGGGCACCAACCTGAAACTGCATGCTTAAAATAGTGCCCATGACTTCCTGACCCAACACCCATCCCACCCTGAAGTATTCATTTAGGCCAGTTGTGGTCATCCCATCCCTCTTGCCGGGAATTTGTTTGGGAATAAGCCTGGGACCCAATCCTGGCCGATAATATGTGAGGGGAAGTTTGCCAGCTGATGAGGTATAAATACATGGGCACGAGATAAACAATATCTTTCTCTGCCTTTGAGTATTCTGACTGAGAGGAGTTAGCATGAGTGCAAAGCTGACATGTAGAGGTTGGTGGTACTAAGATGCCCAGAGAAAAGGGCTCCTCAATGACTTCACTGAGCTGCAGACCCAGTCCTGGAGTCCACCCTACTTCTGAATTCTAGCTTCATGCAATAGTGAATTTCCTAATTGTTTAAGGCAGTATTACATTGCTTCTGTTAAGCACTCTAAATAGGTTACCAGGGGGATTGATGCAGCACGGAGAATAGTTGGGGAGTTTGGGATGGACATGTACACACTGCTATATTTATAATGGATAACTACCAAGGACCTACTGTATAACACAGGGAACTAGGCTCACTGTTATGTGGCAGACTGGATGGGATAGGGGTCTGGGGGAGAATAGATACCTTTCCAGGTATGCCTTGAGTCCCTTTGCTCTGTACCTGAAACTGTCACAACATTGTTAATTGGCTGCACTCTGATATTAAACAAAAAGTTTTTTAAAAAGCACTCTAAGTAATAATTTCTGTTTAGACAAGCTACTCTCTAAAAACAATAAAGTAAATATGTCAGTGGGGGGGGACAAAAATATTAGAATAAGATTTAAAACTTGATTTTACCTAACTGCAACAACAGCAACAAAACATACTTTATCTTATAATATAGAACAACTGTTTGGACATATTTGCTGTTGAGCCATGCTTTTAATTAACTGGCTCTCTAGTGGCATCCTGGATGTCTCAGAACTGATGGAGTGAACAGAGGTTCCTTGTCAGTCCATGCACAGCCCACATGTAGCTTGCATGGAAAAAGCCACTGAAACCAGAACTGACTGGGGGAATTGGGAAAGTCAACATCTGCAAGGATCCTTTTGGAGTCAGGATGTTGGCCTCTGCTGGGTGAGAATCTAGTACAAACAGAAGCAGTGAGAGTTCACTTCACGCTCAAGGGACAGTCCCCTTGGATACCCAGCCAGACTACCTTCTTAGAGGTATCATAAGATACTAAGGAACTGGAACTCCTAATAAACTGTGATTCTGGGGAGATAGGGGTTGTACTTCCAGTAAAGTGCTATATTGGTACTATAAGCTCTTAACCATTCAATTACTAGTAGCACTTTCTGCTAGGCACTATGAGATACAAACTGAGAAAGCCTAGAGATGGCCTGCAAGAGCCCTCAAACTTCCAAAAGACCTGTGCACAGGTCTGTTGATGTGGTGCATTGAAGCCTTCAGAGTTCACCTGTCTAATGTTTAAGTCCACTCCTTTCCAGTTGATCCCCCAGCATTACACTCTAGCTTTGGAAATGTCTAAAGAATACAAAAAGGAAGCTAACAGTCACTGCCAGGACTTCCACTTAATATTAATAGGCACTTTTTAGACATTATCTGATTTAATACAGCAGTCCTATAAGGTAGGTCATTGCAGTTCCCACTTTTCAGATGAGGAATTTGCTCAAAATCACATAGACTTAAAAGGCAGATTTACAACTCAGACCAGGACTGTTGAAGCCAAATGTGCCATTAACCACTTCTCTCTACTGCCAAGACACCATAGAACATTCACTTCATCCTAGGTGATGCTTGGGAGGTAACACTGTTGGCTCGTTTTGATAAAAGCCTAAGCATGGCTGCCAGACCCTGCCCCAGACTTGGACTCACATCTGAGTGCCTCACTGAATACATTCTCACTCTAGTCCTCTGGAATTGCCACAAGCATTTAATAGGTGGGTGAAAATTGTTTTTCTTTACTTGGGCACATTATTCAAGCGTAAGTGGTACCGTTGAAAGAGCAAGATTTCAGTGTGAGACAGACCTCTCTTAATCATTATAAGACCCTGTGCTAAAAGTTAGTGCTAACTTTTCTGTCTTAATGACTCCTGTCGCCAAAAAAAAAGGACATATACTACCTGCTTGAGCATGGGGATGGGGGTGATGTGCTGCTGACACCTCAATGATATATGTGTAAAACCCACACATATGCACAAAATAGGAGCTCAATATTACTTTATTTTCCTCTTTGACTCTGGCTCCATTGATTGGGCTAGCTATGAAACAACTTAGAAACACAAAGAATTTCAATGATTATCCAAAAACAATGAAGCATGTTACATGAGCAATTATTACTATCATAACTGACTGCTGTTTGTCTGTCTACTTCAAGCTATACCCTTCTTGAGGGCGAGACCTGTGTCTTGTTCTCACGATGCAACCCCAGCTCCTGGCACAGACTAACTACTGGGCTAAGCCTGGGAGTGGGGTGACAAAAATGAAGTAAGGCAGTGCTGTTAAAAACAGAAAATGTGCACATACATCACTTGGAACAAAACTGCTAAATGTCTTGCCTTGAAACACAAATTTTGTGAAGGAAGCTTGAATATCTTTCATGATTGAGGATGTTGCTAGTGAGTGTGAATCTCAGTGTCTTTATCCCACAGAATGAGAGTTGATGGTTGAGTTACTATATTGGTGCTAGTGGCAAAGAATCCATCTGCTAATGCAGGTTAGACATAAGAGCTGCAGGTTCAATCCCTGTGTAGGTAAGACCCCCTGGAGGAGGGCACAGCATCTCGCTCCAGTATTCTTGCCTGGAGAATCCTATGAACAAAGGAGCCTGGAGGGCTGCAGTTCACAGGGCCACACAGAGTTGGACATGACTGAAATGTCTTTTGACTGTATGGATCACAATAAACTGTGGGAAAATTCTGAAAGAGATGGGAATACCAGACCACCTGACCTGCCTCTTGAGAAATCTGTATGCAGGCCAGGAAGCAACAGTTCGAACTGGACATGGAACAACAGACTGGTTCCAAATAGGAAAAGGAGTACGTCAAGGCTGTATATTGTCACTGCTTATTTAACTTCTATGCAGAGTGTATCATGAGAAACGCTGGACTGGAAGAAACACAAGCTGGAATCAAGATTTCTGGGAGAAATATCAATAACCTCAGATATGCCGATGACACCACCCTTATGGCAGAAAGTGAAGAAGAACTAAAGAGCCTCTTGATGAAAGTAAAAGAGCAGAGTGAAAAAGTTGGCTTAAAGCTCAATATTCAGAAAACGAAGATCATGGCATCCGGTCCCATCACTTCATGGNTTCTTTGGCATTGCCTTTCTTTGGGATTGGAATGAAAACTGACCTTTTCCAGTCCTGTGGCCACTGCTGAGTTTTCCAAATTTGCTGACATATTGAGTGTGGCACTTTCACAGCATCATCTTTCAGAATTTGAAATAGTTCAACTGGAATTCCATCACCTCCATTAACTTTGTTCATAGTGATGCTTCCCAAGGCCCGTTTGATAGTTCTCTAATAGTAGTGTGTATGTATCAGTTCCAGTTTCCCAATTTATCCCTTCCCCTCACTTTCCCCTTGGCAACCATGTTTGTTTTCTACATCTGTGACTATTTCTGTTTTGTAAATAGGTTCATTTGTACCACTTTTTTTTAGATTCCACATATAAGTGATATCATATGATATTTGTCTTTTTCTGTCTGACTTCACTCAGTGTGACAATCTCTAGGTCTATCCATGTTGCTGCAAATGTCCCCATATCATTCCTTTCTATGGCTGAATAATATTCCATTGTGTGTGTATGTATGTATGTGTGTGTGTATATATATATATCTTCTTTGTCTATTTCTCCATTGATGGACATTTAGATTGCTTCCCTGTCCTGGCTATTACAGTGCTTCAATGAACATTGCAGTGCATGTATCTTTTCTAATTATGGTTTTGCTCAGATAAACTGAATACTGAAGTGGGTTGCCATGCCCCTCCCCAGGGGATCTTCCCAACCCAGGGATCAGATCCATGTCTCCTGCTCTGCAGGCAGATTCTTTACTGTCTGAACCAACAGGGAAGCCCAATAACTCTTAGAGACCTATGACTAATATATAAATTAAGTTAATTCTACCAACTTGTCTGTTTATCCTGGCTTCAGGGAGGCCAAGCTTTGGGAGGCCAGAGACAGAGGCCCTCCTCAATGAAGTCAAGTCTAGAGGGACATACAGATATGCATACCACTAACTCAGGGTCAAGACTAGGGAAATAGTAGCAGTACAAAGAAAGGCTGTGGAAACACAGAGGAGACGTGATTGATTTCTTCTAGGCATTTTGTAATGGCTTTATATCAGAAATAACATTTCAAGTGAGATTTTTTTTAATTTAATTTTTAAAACTTATTTTTGGCTGTGCTGGGTCTTTATTGCTGCAGATTTTTCTCTAGTTGCTGAGAGCAGGGACTACTCTTAGCTATGGTGCACAGGTTTATTGCGGTGGTTTTGGACTCTAGGGCTCAGACTTCAGTAGTTGCAGTACCTGGACTCTAGAGCACAGGCTCAATAGTTGTGGCACACGGGCTTAGTTGCCCCAAGCTTTGTGGAATCTTCCTGGACCAGGGGTCGAACCTATGTCTCCTGCATTGGCAGGTGGGCAGGTGGATTTTTTACCACTGAGCCACCAGGGAAGCCCCTCAAGTGAGATTTTTAGGATGAAGCAGAATTTACAAAGAGCCCAGAAACATGGAAAGACATTCTTGGTTGAAGGAAGACCTTGAGCAAGAATGCTGAGCCTGGCAATTGCATGAAGCATTTGTTAGCCTGCAGGTTGAATGTGTTAAATGATGGCGGCAGGCTCCAAAGGCAGGTTGGGACCCGATTTTGGCAGGCTAAGGAGACTGATGGTTCTGGAGAAGAGGGGAAGCTTGTTAGGATACTCATTCTAATGAGGAAGCAAGGAGACCAGAAGAAGCCTATTTCGATCATTTAGACTAAAAGACCTAAAGTAGTAAAGGCGTTGCCCGTAATAAAGACAGACTTAACAGTTCTCGGTTTTGATCTACATTACAAAGGCAATCATCTATCTCCATCTCCTTCTCAGTCACCTTCTGATCCTTGAGGATCATTGGTTGTAAGCAAGACACCAGTGCTGGCTAAGCTGCAGAACTGGTATTTATCAGGCGGCTCTGTAGCAGTTTGGAATGTAGGGGTAGGCTGAAGGGGCAGGTGCCAGGGCAGCTCTGAGGCTCCAGATGGAGACACTTGTAGGGTCCCCTGAAGATCATGGACAAATCTCCTCCAGCTATGTTTCCCCCGATTTTACTGTCACTCTTCTCATGACAGGAATTTCAGGGAGAGCACACTGGGGTCACTCTCCTGCCACTCTGCTAAGGCAGGGCAGGTCCCTCTGATCACCAGTCTAAGGAAACTCCCCAGTCAGGAAACACTGTTCCCAAAGCAGTGGGGAGGCTCTACTTGAGGGCAGGAACTCAAGCTGTCTTTCTCACTGGGCCCCCAGTGCCTAGCAGGGTGCCCGGCACCCTAGCATGTATATGATCAATATCTCCTAACTACAGAAGGCATGTAGCAAAAGTAACAGAGGTCCACACCACCCTACTGGCTCCTCCTGCCCACCACTGACTCCTTTGCCCTCCCAGGATGTCAGGGGAGTGTCAGGACACTGAGCACACCCCCCCCCCCAGCTGTTTGGGGAATTGGCTAACCCACCCATTGCTCCTTCTCAGCAAAACTGAAGTCCCTGTGCCAGTTTTACAGCTGTCCCAGGGTGTACTCCCTGGAATTTCTAAACACTGATGATAATTTCCTGTTGGATGGGATGTTTGGGATTTGGGCTTTGTTTTTCTTTTAAATACCATTCCTATTCAAAATGTGAGTTCCTTTCTTCTGGAAATTTTTTTTTTCCTCATCTTTTCTTTCCCCAAGTTCTTGCACTATGGGCCTCCCTGCCGTTCTATGGTTGGCCCTATAAAAACTAAGTTTCTGGAGAGTTTCTGGGGAGGTTGGGAAAGGGGGTAAGGATTACTTGTTGGATGCTTTTTTGTGATTATTTTTCCTATCCAGGGCACTCTGCAAGGCATCTACAGTGGCTATGTTCCCTCTAATTTGAGATCTCTTCTAGAGACAAGGGCCACTATTGGGGTTTGTCCCTGACTTCAGGATTTGATTCTAAAGGACTTAGGGAAACTGCTATATTCAAGGGAGAGCCAGATATTAGATCAAAGCACACTTGCAAAATAAAAAGCAGGGGACAGAAGGGAAGGAGGGAGAGAGGGGAGGGAAGGGGAGACAAAGAAGAGAAACAGAAGCCAAGGGAGGGAGGAGGGAGGAGAGGGGAAGAAAAGACTGCCTGTTTGGCATGAAGTTGCTACTTTTTTAAATCAAACTGCCCCAACTCTGTTTATGGCTCAACATCAATATTCAGTTCAGTTCAGTCTTTTAGTCGTGTCCGACTCTGCAACCCCATGAATTGCAGCATGCCAGGCCTCCCTGTCCATCACCAACTCCCGGAGTTCACCCAAACTCATATGCATTGAGTCGGTGATGCCATCAAGCCATCTCATCCTCTGTCATCCCCTGCTCCTTCTGCCCTCAACCCCTCCCAGCATCAGGGTCTTTTCTAATGAGTCAACTCTTTGCATGAAGTGGACAAAGTATTGGAGTTTCAGCATCAGCATCAGTCCTTCCTATGAACACCTAGAACTAATCTCCTTTAGGATGGACTCTCAAGAGTCTTCTCCAGCACCACAGTTCAAAACCATCAATTCTTTGACACTCAGCTTTCTTCACAGTCCAACTCTCACATCCATACATGACCACCAGAAAAACCATAGCCTTGACTAGATGGACCTTTGTTGGCAAAGTAATGTCTCTGCTTTTGAATATGCTGTCTAGGTTGGTCATAACTTTCCTTTCAAGGAGTAAGCGTCTTTTAATTTCATGGCTGCAGTCACCATCTGCAGTGATTTTGAAGCCCCAACAAATAAAGTCTGACACTGTTTCCACTGTTTCCCCACCTATTTCCCATGAAGTGATGGGACCAGATGCCATGATCTTAGTTAAGTCACCATAAAACCAAAGGTTTATGATCCCTACAAGAAACATTGAAAAATGTATGTATCCTATAACTCCTAAAACATGTTGGCTAGATTTTTCCCATACAGCTAGTAGGAATGTTTGTGGAGGTGATAGGCCACGCTGTGTCGATGTGTGGAGCAGTGAAGGAGGAGCTGTCCCCAGCTTCCTCTGCACTCTGGGATGCTGGGGGCCTCTGTGGCGGTGCCGCCTTCCCCAACATGGTCCAAAAACTCTTCACAAATTCCCACTGCTTCCAGAATAAAATCCAGTCCAATATCAAATGGCCATCAAGGTTCCCCTTGAGCTGGTCACTGCTCCCCTCTCTGCCTGCCCTTCTCTCATGTACCTCTTTCCCTTGCCAAGCTCTATGTGACAAGAGGCCACCTGCAGTTGCTGTTCGTCCCCTGCCTGGTGACTTCTCCCCTTTGCCCTATTCCTGTCGTCTCTCTCTTCAGGTCACAACGGAAACATCACCTCCTCAGAGACCCACTCAGTTCCCCTGCCTGCTCTGTCAAGTATCACCCTGTCTGTTTCCCTCACTGGACGTCACACAACATGCTCCACCACGTCTGTGCATTTGTTTTCATGTTTATTTCCTCCCTACCAGGTGGGTGGTGGGCCAGGGAGCATCACTGCCAGCCGCCTGCCCTGCCGCTTCCCGCTGCACCTCAATGCTTTGTACAATGCCTGGCACTTACTAGCAGCTCAGGGGATGTTTCCAACCAGGAGAGCTCACTGAGGCGAGCAGATTGGTCTTGTCTGTCTGGAGAGAAAACCTGCTTGTTTGGCTCTTCTGCTCAACTTTTTAGCATCAGTGCACAGAGTGTTTTGACACTGGGCCCTCAGTTTCTGGGGAAAGTGACAGAGGGTGACTGACTCGCTGTCCCCCACTGCAGCTGACCTCACTCTCTGGCCAAGGGATCCTGGTACCCTAGGACCACAACTTTCTCATCTCTCAAATTTTGCTTCTCTGTGAATTGCTGTGCAGGAAAAGTAGTTTTGCTAGGTACTCAATAAATTTTCATCTCCTTCCTTTTCCTGAAAATACTTTGCAAGAGTCTTGAGACTAAGTTCTTTAAGTCTTAAAGGACTTAAAACTTTAAGTTCTTTAACCAAGATGGAACTACTAGGTAAGAGTCCAGGTGTTAGGGGAGAAATCTGAAGCTGTCAACAGGGCTCCCCTCCCAGGCAAGCTGCCGAGTGTAGTGTCGACAAGAGCTTTGAGAGCTCTCCCATAAGGTTTGCAAGGAAGGTCATGGGGAGAGCATGATTCAGCCCTGCATGTCCATGTGTTAACTCAGTGCCCTGGGCCCTGAGACTCACTTTCTTCCTCTGTAACACGGGCAGTAATACCAGTCTGTCGATTCTGCAGCACTGTGGTAAGGTTTGACTGAGACCAAAGGTTTGGGAAGAAGTTGTGTTTGTGAAGAGCTGTGGGATGGTAGGGACTCTGGCTTGAAATGGCAGGACCAACCTGCTGCTTTACATCAGTGGCTGTGTCTTTAAGACTTCTTCCCTTGTGTGCAGTGAAATACAGAATTTGGAGTAGAAGGGACAGTCACAGTCATCTTGTGACTTTTTTCGAGCTTTTTTAAAATTTTAATTGTGGAAAATGTATATAATATAAAGTTTACTATTGTAAGCATCTTTCAGTGTACAGTTCAGTGGCATTAAGGTGTTGTGCAACCATCCCCACCCTACATCTCCAAACTCTAACCTGCAAAACTGAAGCTCAGTATCCATTAAAGAATAACTCCCCATTCCCTCCCCACCCACTCAGACCTGGAAACCACCATTCTACTTTCTGTCTCTCTAAATTAGACTGCTCTTTATACTTCATAGAAGTGGAATCATATAGTATTTTTGTGTGTGTGACTGCCTTATTTTACTTAGTACAATGTCCTCAGGTTCATCCATGTTGTAGCATGTATCTGAGTTCCCTTTAAGGCTGAATAATATTCCTTACATGTATATACCACATTTTGTTTCTCCATTTATCCATCAATGGATACTTGAGTTGTTTCTACCTTTGGGCTATCATGAATAATGCTGCTATAAACATGGGTATACAGATATCCCTTCAAGAAACTGCTTCTAGTTCTTTGGGGTATATACCTACAAGTGGATTGGCTGGGTCATATGGTAATTCTAAGTTTAATTATTTATTTTGAGGAATCACCATCCTGTTTTCAAAAGTAGCTGCCACAGTTTACATTCTCATCAGCAGTGTATAAGCATTCCCATTGCTCCACATCTTTACCAACACTTGTTACTTTGCGTGGCTGTCTGTGTTTTTTGATAGTAGCCATTCTAACGGATGTGAGGTTATAGGTTTCTTACTGTGGTCTTGATTTACATTTCTCTAATGATTAGTGATGTTGAAGATCTTTGCTTGTGCTTATGTGCTTATTTGCATACCTTCCTTGAAGAAACATCTATTGAAGTCCTTTTCCCATTTTTTACATTTAATTTCCAGTGGGGGTGGTTGTTGAGTTGTAGTTCTTTATATATTCTGGATCTTAACTCTTCATCAGATACACAGTTTGCAATATTTTTTTCCTATTCCTTAGGTTGCCTTTTCACTGTTAGTTGTCTTTTGACGCACAGAACTTTTTGATCAAGTTCAATTTATCTATTTTTTTCCTTTGGTTACCTATGGTTTTGGTGTCATGTCATATAGAAGGGAATCATTGCCAAATCCAATTTTATTAAGCTTTTCTTCCTATTTATACTCAGAGTTCTATGGTTTTATCTTTTGTATTTTTTGTTCCATTCCAAGTTAATTTTTGTGTGTGATATAAGGTACCAGGTCCACCTTCATTTTTTTGTATGTAGTGAAGATGATTTGTCAGAACAGAAAACTGAGCCCAGAATGGGAAGGAGTCTGCCTGAGGGAAGGTAGCTAGATAGAGGCAGAAGTGAAGTGAAGTCACTCAGTCGTGTCCGACTCTTTGCAGCCCCATGGACTGTAGCCTACCAGGCTCCTCCGTCCCTGGGATTCTCCAGGCAGGAATACTGGAGTGGGTTGCCATTTCCTTCTCCAGGAGATCTTCCCAACCCAGGGATTGAACCTGGGTCTCCCGTATTGCAGGCAGACGCTTTACCATCTGAGCCACCAGGGAAGTCCAGATAGACGCAGAGCTGAGGCTAAAATCCAAGGCTCCTGGGTCTTAGTCCAAAGTCCTCTCTATTCTTCCAGGAAATAGGCACTCTGGGAGTAAGCAAACGTGGGCTTTAGTGTATGTCTAATTGGAAAAAAAAAAAAAAAACCTGGGGGAAAAAGTGGGTTATTGAAGTTGGTGGACTTTCTTCTAGATGGGTTTAATTACCCCTGAGTCCAGACCACTTTGTCAAGAGCATGTGATGGATGTGCTCTTTATAAGAGAGTCATTCTTCAGGATACATTTGATCATCAGTGGTAAACAGTAGCTAAAGAAAAGGTATCACAGAAAAACTGGCTCAAAGTTTGGTCATATGGTGATTTGGTGGAATGTAACTTTTAGTCACTGGTATGAGAGGAAAAAAATGCTAGTGGCCTCTGTACCTCGTGGCCAAAAAACAGGAGAAAATTTGTGTTTTGAAGGATTATCTTGAAGAAAGAAAGGAAGATGGTGGGGGCTTTGGTAAACCTGTTGGGCTAAGGCTGCTGCTGCTGCTAAGTTGCTTCAGTCATGTCCGACTCTGTGTGACCCTATAGACGGCAGCCCACCAGGCTCCCCCGTCCCTGGGATTCTCCAGGCAAGAACACTGGAGTGGGTTGCCATGTCCTTCTCCAATACATGAAAGTGAAAAGAGAAAGTGAAGTCACTCAGTCATATCTGACTCTTAGCGACCCCATGGACTGCAGCCCACCAGGCTCCTCCACCCATGGGATTTTCCAGGCAAGAGTACTGGAGTGGGGTGCCATTTCCTTCTCCAATGCATGAAAGTTCTAAGTGAAAGTGAAGTTGCTCAGTCGTGTCCGACTCAGCGACCCCATGGACTGTAGCCTACCAGGCTCCTCCACCCATGGGATTTTCCAGGCAAGAGTACTGGAGTGGGGTGCCATTGCCTTCTTCGGTTGGGCTAAGGCAAGGGTTGGCAAACCAATCCCACAGGCTAAGTATTGTTGAAACTCAGCCATGCTCATTTGTTGATGTGTTGTCTAGCTGTTTTCACATTCCATCAATTAGCTAATTGTGACAGAGACAGAAACTATTTACTATATGGCCCTCTGCCAACATTTTTTTAAAGGTTGCTGACCTCTGGACTAGGGAAACAAGGGAAATTTGAATGGGCAGAGCAGCAGAATACCCTTACCCACAGGGCATCCCCACTCTTGTGGCCCTCATGGCTGAACCACATTCCAGCAACACCCATGGCTGGATGGATTAGGACCATCAGCTGCATCAGGAGATGGACTTGTGGCAGCTTGAGGAATGTTCTAGATGTGCTATTCTCTCATAGGGTTTCCCCACATCCAGACCAGAGGGGATCTTGTGGTTGGGAGGTCTCTGAGCACAGTCCCTCCAGATCCAGGTCCCAGCCCTGCTATACTCACTGGCCGTACTCTTGAGATACCCATGAAAGTTTCTGGTCTAAAGGCAGCTTGGAAGTAAATGTCCAATCACAGGGGATAGAGCATGACATAGTTCTCACACTGTTGTCAATATGTTCGGTTTTCTTACACATGCTATTAATAACTCATCACTCANAAAAAAAAAAAAAAAACCTGGGGGAAAAAGTGGGTTATTGAAGTTGGTGGACTTTCTTCTAGATGGGTTTAATTACCCCTGAGTCCAGACCACTTTGTCAAGAGCATGTGATGGATGTGCTCTTTATAAGAGAGTCATTCTTCAGGATACATTTGATCATCAGTGGTAAACAGTAGCTAAAGAAAAGGTATCACAGAAAAACTGGCTCAAAGTTTGGTCATATGGTGATTTGGTGGAATGTAACTTTTAGTCACTGGTATGAGAGGAAAAAAATGCTAGTGGCCTCTGTACCTCGTGGCCAAAAAACAGGAGAAAATTTGTGTTTTGAAGGATTATCTTGAAGAAAGAAAGGAAGATGGTGGGGGCTTTGGTAAACCTGTTGGGCTAAGGCTGCTGCTGCT
Organism: Neotragus moschatus; assembly: GCA_006410615.1. Lineage (NCBI taxonomy): Eukaryota > Metazoa > Chordata > Mammalia > Artiodactyla > Bovidae > Neotragus > Neotragus moschatus. Next base: position 1,073,658 of record SJYA01001563.1, on the reverse strand, counting down.
GCTAAGTTGCTTCAGTCATGTCCGACTCTGTGTGACCCTATAGACGGCAGCCCACCAGGCTCCCCCGTCCCTGGGATTCTCCAGGCAAGAACACTGGAGTGGGTTGCCATGTCCTTCTCCAATACATGAAAGTGAAAAGAGAAAGTGAAGTCACTCAGTCATATCTGACTCTTAGCGACCCCATGGACTGCAGCCCACCAGGCTCCTCCACCCATGGGATTTTCCAGGCAAGAGTACTGGAGTGGGGTGCCATTTCCTTCTCCAATGCATGAAAGTTCTAAGTGAAAGTGAAGTTGCTCAGTCGTGTCCGACTCAGCGACCCCATGGACTGTAGCCTACCAGGCTCCTCCACCCATGGGATTTTCCAGGCAAGAGTACTGGAGTGGGGTGCCATTGCCTTCTTCGGTTGGGCTAAGGCAAGGGTTGGCAAACCAATCCCACAGGCTAAGTATTGTTGAAACTCAGCCATGCTCATTTGTTGATGTGTTGTCTAGCTGTTTTCACATTCCATCAATTAGCTAATTGTGACAGAGACAGAAACTATTTACTATATGGCCCTCTGCCAACATTTTTTTAAAGGTTGCTGACCTCTGGACTAGGGAAACAAGGGAAATTTGAATGGGCAGAGCAGCAGAATACCCTTACCCACAGGGCATCCCCACTCTTGTGGCCCTCATGGCTGAACCACATTCCAGCAACACCCATGGCTGGATGGATTAGGACCATCAGCTGCATCAGGAGATGGACTTGTGGCAGCTTGAGGAATGTTCTAGATGTGCTATTCTCTCATAGGGTTTCCCCACATCCAGACCAGAGGGGATCTTGTGGTTGGGAGGTCTCTGAGCACAGTCCCTCCAGATCCAGGTCCCAGCCCTGCTATACTCACTGGCCGTACTCTTGAGATACCCATGAAAGTTTCTGGTCTAAAGGCAGCTTGGAAGTAAATGTCCAATCACAGGGGATAGAGCATGACATAGTTCTCACACTGTTGTCAATATGTTCGGTTTTCTTACACATGCTATTAATAACTCATCACTCACAAAATGGATATTAATAAGTTTAGACTTCAGTGAGGATGTGGGCAATTCTCAAACTTCTTGGGCTGGCAGATAGAAAGTGCCAGAAAAACAAGAGTTGAAATAAAATCTCAGCTCTGACACCATGAGCCGTACTTGGGAAAGTGACTCGATTTCTCTCTCACTTCTATTGGGTTGGTCGAAAGGCTCATTCAGATTTTTCCATAACATCTTACAGAAAAATCCGAATGAAGCTTTTGGCCAACCCATTATTTCTTCATCCATAAACAGAATGGGGTTTCCCTGTTGGCTCAGACAGTAAAGAATCTGCCTGCAATGTTGGAGACGTGGGTTCCATATCTGGGTTGGGAAGATCCCCTGGAGAAAGGGATGGCTACCTACTCGAGTATTCTTGCCTGGAAAATTCCATGGACAGAGAAGCCTGGTGGGCTACAGTCCGGGGGTGGCAAAGAGTCGGACACAACTGAGTGACTAACATAAACAGGATAAACTAGAGTTGAAACGAGAATTCAGTAGCAGAATGGGCATGAAACTGTCAGAACATTCCACGATTGCCAGTTTCCTTTCCTTAGTCCATTTGGCACCATGACCCTGGTGGCTCAGACGGTAAAGAACCCACCTGCATTACAGGAGATTTCTTGCAATGGAAGAGACCCAGGGTCAATCCCGGGGTTGAAAAGATCCCCTGGAGAAGGAAATGGCAACGCACTCCAGTATTCTGGCCTAGGAAATCCCATGAACACAGCAGCCTGGTGGGCTACAGTCCATAGGGTCGTAAGAGTCAGACACGACTTAGCAACTAAACCACCGCACCGACAGCAGCTTCTCCTCTAGAGGCCAAGCCTCTCAGGTCTCTGGGGGTCTCCTCCCCCCACACCCCCCTCCACCCTCTCTGGGCTGCTCCAGGATGAGCAAAAGCCCCCAACAGGCTCCACCCATGAATAAACGATTGTGCTACAGTGCAACAGATTCTCAAGATATAACTGCAGTCGCTTTACTTTTGGGTGAAACGTCCTTTCTTTAGAAATGTCTGTGGATTTAGCCTGATGAAGAGACGCAGTCCAGGAACTATGCCCTAGTTTTAGGCCATCCCACTCCTCAGAATCGCTGGAGATAAGAGCAGTTCAAATACCAAGCAGGGCCTCTCCAAAGCTAACTCAAACTCATAGTTTGGTCTCAGAACTGTTTCCTCTAGACCCACAATGGGGTCTGAGATCACCGGGATGCTGCAGATCCCAGCTTCTGCTACCTGCCCCTGCCTTCATTGGTCACAGCCATTGCTCAAAGTCCAAGCTCTGAGGCCTCTAGACGAGTTCATGAGAATGTTTATTTCCATGTTGTTTGTTATAGCCAAGTGTTGTTGGATATTTAGACACAGGAGGATCAGGTAAAGCAATTATGCCACTATGCAGCCCTTAAAATGTACAATAGATAGGCATTCACTGAGAAGATACTTGCACAACGTTTAAGTGAAAACAGAACATTTCAAAATCATATGAACAAAACAAGGGAATTTATTCAGTTAAATATTTATTCATATATGTGTATTTGCACAGGGAAAGTATTAAAGTGTAAGAAATCAATAGTAGTTTCCTCTAGTTGTAATACAGATGTATTTTACTGTTTTATGTATTTGTCAGTTTAAGTATATATTTATATTTCAAAATCTTTATAACAGGAAAAATCAAATGAGTCTATATATGAAGTAAAAGTGCTTTGTATGAAGTTTAAAAAATAAAAGACTGGAAAGTCCCCTTCTGCAACGTGGACACGTAAATATAGAAGGATAGACAGACCCTGTTCCCCGGGGGTCTACCTTATTCGTCACACTAGCAAGGTGACAACAAGAGAACTGGAAGACAAACTCCAAGTCTTGGCTCACTGTGGTTTTTTTAAAACTAATTTATTTATGAGTTTTGGCTGTACTGGGTTTTCGTTGCTACATGCAGGCTTTCCCTAGTTGCAGTTAGTGGGAGCTACTCTTTGTAGAGGTGTGGTGGCTTTTCCTGTTGCAGAGCACAGGTTCTGGGGCACAGGCTCAGTAAGGGTGGCAGCATGGGCTTAGCTGCCCTGCAGCATGTAGAATCTTCCCAGAGCAGGATCTAACGCATGACCCCTGCATTGGTAGGCAGATTCCTAACCACTGGACCACCAAGGAAATCCAAATCTTGGCTCGCTCTTTTCACTGTGTTCAAAGACTGAGTTTATAGCCTTTTACATGAGCTAAAAGGCCCTGCAGAGACGTTACACTACTTGGGTTTTGAGGACTAGAGTGGCGTGCTGAGTTCTCCCACCAGCCTGGGACCTTCTTACACTCAGCTCGGTCTCCTGTCCTGATTCTCCAACCTTTAACTTTGGAGGACTCTGACTTTGGCCGACCCCTTCTCACCCTCAACTCCTCCGTGGTCACCACATAGCTATCCACACCCTGAGGTGACAAATAAATGTGTGGGTTTTCAAACAAAAGGGACCCTGTGTTACCAATGAGAAAGGAACTCCAATTGGGATGTAGGAGATTTAAGTTGTCATCTGTGGTCTGGGCTCTGCCTGGTGACCAGGGCCTCTAAGAACCCAGCTTGTTCATAGCCAACTGATGAAAGCCATTCAACTGACAAGACCACAGTCAGGATCCCACCAAATAAAATCTCTGTGCTTCAGAAAAGCCATGCTATGCTCATTAGTCATCTTCACTGTGGTGATTTGGTGGATTTCCTACTCTGAAATTCTCTGGTGGCTCAGATAGTAAAGAATCCACCCACAACGTGGGAGACCTGCATTTGATCCCTCAGTTGGAAAGATCCCCTGGAGGAGGGCATGACAACCCACTCCAGTATTCTTGCCTGGAGAATCTCCATGGACAGAGGAGCCTGGCAGGCTACAGTCCATGGGGTCCCAAAGAGCTGGACATGACTGAGCAACTAAGCACAGCACAGCACACCTACTCAGAAAGACCCAATATACAGACTTTCACCAAAAGCAAGCCAGATGCTGAAGACGAATACATGAAAGGAGAAATTAATGAGCTTTATGTGTAGAAAATATTAGTTAAGGAAAGAAAAGCACTCATCATTACAAATATCACGGTATCGTGAAATCTATAAACATCCTAGGGGCAATCTGTCCCTTGGTGAAGGCTGTATGAATATTTTTCCATGAACTGCTCTCCTCAGAGCAATGTGAGTAGCTTTCTGAGTCTGTATTCTGACCCTCATCATTCTGTGTGTTGTGGTGATATTTTGTTTTCCAGTCACTTAGTGGTGTCTGACTCTTAGTGACCCCATGGACTGCAGCACACCAGGCTTCCCTGTCCTTCACTATCACCCAGAGTTTGTTCAAACTTATGTCCATTGAGTCAATGATGCCATCCAACCATCTCATCCTCTGTCACCCACTTCTGCTCCTGCCCTCAGTCATTCCCAAGCATCAGGGTCTTTATCAATGAGTTGGTTTTTTGTATCATGTGGCCAGAGTATTAGAGCTTCAGCTTCAGCATCAGTTTCCTTCCAATGAGTATTCAGGACTGTTTCCTTTAGGATTGACTGGTTTGATCTCCTTGCTATCCGAGGGACTCTCAAGATTCTTTACCAGCACCACAGTTCGAAATCATCAATTTTTTGGCACTCAGCTTTCTTTATGATCCAGCTATCACAACTGTATATGACTACTGGGAAAACCATAGCTTTGACTATGTGGACCTTTGTTGGCAAAGTGGTTTCTCTGCTTTTTAATATGCTGTCTGGGTTTGTAGTGGTATAGTGCAAAAATATACACAAGGCCCAGTGCCTACCCCGTTAAGTGAGGAAGCAGAAATGAAAGGACAATCATGATACAGACGTCTATGGGGAAAGACAGGTTGCTGTGGAAGCTCACAGTTGGGAACTAAACCAGAACTGGGAATCCAAGAAGGCTTCATGGAGACAGTGACATCTCGGTGGAGTTCTAAATACAAGTGAGACTGAGCACCACAAAGCAGAGAATTTAGTTTCCAGAATTCAGACAGTTCACCAGTCGAAAGGAAGCTTCCTAAAAGCTGAAAGTTTGGGATAAGTTCTAAAGTAGAAAACAGCATAAATTATAGCCTGCAGAGCCCCGCTGCCCTTTAGTGCTATATTTCACGGGCTTTTCACCACAACAGCTTGCATTTCAGATCCCTATTGACTTAAGACTAGCCTCACCTTTGAGATCAGTGTGGACTAGAATAACGTGGGAACATTTTCTCTTACATAAACAAGAAAATTTGCAGCTCAGGTGGTGGTACCCAAACTCAGTTCCTGTCACACCCCCAAGAATGAGCTCTCTTGCCTGGATACGAAGAAAGGACCCCAGGGGCGCTCCACATGCCCCTTGATGAATGGTTATGTCAAGGGATGCGACAGAGGCAGCCTCCCCTGCCACGAGAAAGTGCTGGGCAGAAGCTAACCATCTGGTCTCCCCACCTGCCTGGAGCTGGCACCTCCAACCTGCCCTCCCATGTCACTTCTGAGCCTCAGTGGGGAAAGTGTGTCAGCCAGAGCCCATCCATCACAGAGCATTTGTCCGAAATCAAAGCCCCATTGCTCTTCATTGACACTGCTCAGGATGCTCCCAGATTATCAGGGATTGTTAGCCAGTCAGGGCAAACTCCTGGGGGAGGATGTGTCAGTCTAGCTCAGGTGCCATTCTGGTGAACCTAGGAAGATGAGACCCAATTGCCAGGTCTTCAGGAGAGCGCTCCCCTCTCCCTCCCTCCCTCCCTCCTCTCCCACTACACAAGGACCCATTTCAGAAGAAAGCAAAAGGACGAAGGCAGCCAATAAGTGCAATTCTTCTTCACAACCCAAGATGCTCTTGACGGCTCTGGGCCACTGCCTCTCCACCAATGCCTTCAACAGCTCAGAGGTGGTAAATGAATTTCCAGAGAGGTCAACAACAATACATGGGGGCTGGAGGCTGGCATTCTAGCAACCAAACTGACCTTCAGTTTCCTCCATTTCAAAATGAAAGGTACCAGTGCCATTTTGATCACAAAGACTAAGTCAGATAAGGTATATAAGGCCACCTGGCACAGCGTCTGGCACATATGGTAATTATTATTACTCTCATAAAATTATAAGTTACTGTGGAATTCTGCCAATAAATTATTGACTAGGAAGATTATAGATTTTCTAAGTTATGGTTCAACTTTCTGTTCTTTAAAGCTACCTTTGATGTAAACAGAAATTCTTGCCATTTAGAAGCTCAGGTACACAATTAAATTGGGAACACATGCATTTGCCCAGATCCATGGTTTTATTTTATTTAAAGCCCCCTGTCCCAAACAAACAGAACACCACCACCAATGACAACAAATCTCTCTTCCGGTGCTCCTATTGAGTTCTGCCTCAAAAATCAAATGTTAAAAATTGGGAAGAGAGACGTTTATTTTCCTTTTAGGCCACAGAGCACCCCACTAGCATCATTGTAAGATCTCACATTTGCAGTAACTGAAATGACAGATGCTGTCAGTGAAACTGAAGAGGCCTCGGGAGTATCGTTGTGGTTTGGCTAAATGATGATCAGATGAAATATTGTTGGTTAAGTCTTACTGAGGATGTCTTCACATTAGAGCTATTTGCAAAAAAGAAAAGCAATGTGAAGTCAGCATGGGCTTGCTGTTTTTCTCGTGCATGTTTTTCATTTTGATATTATATCATGAACAGCTGTAAGGATAATGTTAATCGTCCCTTCTGGAAACATTCATCACAAGGGTTTATTTATTATTTGGTTTAAGTATTTAAAAGGTAAAGCATTTCCAAGCTGTCGCTATTGAAATATTTCTAATATTGCAAAAGGGCAATTATTTCAGAGAGACTGCTCTTCAGATTTCCACTTAGGAGAGAAAATAATAACCAATGTTCTATGGGTTTGGTTAATGCGACTGAAAGGTGCATTGGGAATGGTTATTTTTTTCTTCATTGAGAATCAAAACTTTTGCTGTGCAAATGTGTAGTTGTAAATTCTGAGAAGGTATGGATGAGTGCTTGGAGTCGGGGGTGGGTATTGATGTGATGGAAACCTGGCAAGCTCTGTGCCACCACAAGAACAGTACAGTCGGTAGGACTTCACAGAGGGCTTTGTGTTTTTATCTCAGCCCCACAATTGTGTTTCAAACTAAGCATTTATAGCACTTCATTGATGAAGAGATCGAGAGTTTTTATGGCTTACAGGAGATCAGCCCGTTGGCTTGTTTTATAGTTGAAGTACCAGACACTGTACGATGCTAGGCAGAACTTCCCCCAATCTGGACTGGATGAATTAGGATGGAGAAGGGAAGCCTGGGACTCTTGGTCCAGGGAGCCAAGAACAGGTACACTGTAGCAGTCTCATCCATCGACCAAGAAGCTTTGTGTAGAGCATAGATTGTACAGCCACCTGAGAAGACCCTGGTCCTAGGTCTTGGGGACAAAATGGACCAAAAAGGGCATAGTCTTGACCCACAGAAATTCATAATCACTCAGCTAACAAGAGTCATTTTAAAAGAAAAAGGAACCTCACATCTCTGGATATTGTACATTCTCTGTCACTCTGGGCCTTCTTTCTGTTTTGAAATAAGAGTCTCTCATTTACTGCTCAATGAGACCCAACTAGACTATGAATGCACAGCAAAGTCTCCTTACTACTACCAGCCTTCTCTTGGCATTCAGTGCCAAGTGTTACCACTGCCAGTTGGAAATGTAGTGTAAGAACCCACTGTACTTTTCTTGGATCCAAAGGAAGCCTCTTCAAATTTTCTTTTAAATCATGTTATGTGGAAAACAGCAAAAAATAATCTGCCCATCCCATATGGACTTGAAAAGAAATTTGTTAATGCAATTGTTAAGAGAAACATGTGGCAAAACAGCTAATTGTGAAATCTGTCAATACAGTGCAATACTTTTTAAAAATGAATAATTTTTTTTAAAAGAGCCACTTGAATGGACTTTGCAGTTGCATCTTTTGTAAATGAGATCCCTGGGTGTCGAGAGTTTAGGGCTTTTCCTGGAAACACAATTATAAGGAAATGTAAGAATGCTGAAGGAATTCAAAGCATGACTTTGTGGAAACTGGGCTGGGACCATCTCAAAGGAACAACAAAGGTTGCTCCATTCCCCTAGTGACTGTGGTTCTCCCAGTGGATTCCTTTGAGGTTCAAATGAAGAGTTGTCCTTGGCAGGGCCCCACTGAGTGTGCCATTTCTCACCCCTCCTTGATCCCAGTGATGGTGTGATTTGCTTCCCTGCAGCCTGGAAAGCATCCTCAGATAGTACCCTGGTTCTATGGGACAGGGTCAAGGGATCAAGACTTGAGTTCAAAATGTAAGGTTAACTTTCATGAGATAGTGTAGACAGTGATACTGGGTTACCAAATCCAAGAAACCCAAATTAGAAAGTTTTCCCAGGCTCCTTCTGCCCACGCACCTCCTCCCCAACTGCTCTGAGATGCCTGGTCTGTCTCTCGTGTGGCCATAAAAGCACACTGAAGTGATGGCATGAATGGCCTTGGTGTAAGTGTTTATCAAATCTGACACAAACCTTGGCACTGTGTTCACAACTGCACCGATTGGCTGATCATTGGCTGTGGTTGGCTCATGGACTAAATAGAAGATGGCCAGGTGTGAACAAAAGACTTGGAGATTTAGAGTCAAGCTGGTTCATCCCCTCCCAAAGCAGAGGCCTTAGACAAGACATCCAATTCTCTAGAGCCTCAGTTCCCCTCTGCAGACGAGAGATAGCACCTGCCTTTAGAACAAAAAGAGTAAGAAGCAACAAAACCTCCCCTTAGGGGTTCTCACAAGCTTTGATGGAGATGTTGACCGTCCTGTCCCAGCCACTTAAGGCTCAGCAGTGAGTGTTTAGGGTTGTCACTGTCTTGGCTTTTAGCTTCAAGATTTTGGGGACAGTTTTTCTAGGATCTAGAGCTGGTTCCCCTTCAGAAACAAAGGACTTCCTGTCTACCATTTCATTCTCACCACCGTGGGCTGCTTCATAACAGAAGCTGTCTGGAAAGCAATAGTCTGAAATATGACAGCCATGGGCAGGGGCACGACTCCAAGTACAGGAGAGCAGGCATTTATTTTTCTTTGGCTGTGCTAGGTCTGCGTTGCTACATGCAGGCTTTTTCCGGTTGCAGTGCTCAGGCTCCTCACTGCAGTCCGTTCACTCACTGCAGAACATGGGCTGTAGAGCACAGGCTAAGGAGATGTGGTGCTTGGGCTTAGTTGCTCTGTAGAAAGTGGATCTGGTTCCCTGACCAGGGATCAAACCTATGTCCCCTGCATTGGCAGGCAGATTCTTAACCACTGGACCACCAAGGGAAGTTCAAGTAGACTTTCTTGTCCTTTCTCCAAGTTTCATCCTAGATCTGAACAGTATTCCTCCCTCTCCCCACTTTTTTATTTTTTGGATTGATCATCATGACTGGAAACAGATTCGTTGGTTTATTTTCCTGAAAAGAGACTGTTTACGGTTGCAGCAGTTGGAAAGTTCTGTGAAGGAGTCTGGACAGAGCTGGGCAGGTCTGCCTGGGTAGCCCTGGGGTTTTGGAGCTAAGCACCCCTACAAGCTATGAGAGGGCTCCATTCTCCCTTTGATCTGCTTCCTCCCCACTTCTCTCTGGTTTCTACCTGGGTCTGAACTCTTTTATGTGATTCTCCATCCTCTCTCTCTCTCTCTCTCTCTCACACACACACCCCTCTTCCCACTTCCACACTTTACTGGCTTCTCTGTCCACTTTTCTTCCTTATTGCTCTCTTTCTCTTTTTGACTTTGCCTGGGTGTTTCCTAGGCTCCATGTAGTCTAGAGCCTCCGTTCTGCCTCCTGCCATGCCTTTGCCCTGCCCCCACACCCCCTTATTCTAGGACACAATCAAAATTCCAGTCCCCTCAGGCTTGAGGCAGTGGGGGTTGTGCAATCTTGAGATCCAGAGAAATTAGGGGGACCTCTGAGGTCCAAGAAAGTGCCAATGGCTTGGCTTAAAACAGGCCTGTCTCCTGCCCCCGCCCTTCTCTCCCAGTGCTATCAATTAGAAGCAATGCTGAGCTAAATACCACTTCTCACGGGGCAAACCTTCCTAACTGGAAATCATTACCTTTTTACTTTTTTTTTTTTTTTTTAATAAATCATGGTCTAAATAACCAAATAATGAATCTCTCACTAAGCAGCATAATCAATCTTCATAACCCACGGAAATACATTCTGGAAAGATTGCATTTTACTGCTGTTGAAAACCTCAGTTTCATCAAATAAAGGAACAAATTGCCATGCAGGAAATTATTCTTGGGCTAAAATATGCAATCAACACTTAGCTTCCCACCTGCACAGTCCTAGAATGCACGTGGGGTAATGACATTTGACATGGGGCTTGTTACACTCCTGACCCAGGAGAAGGGTTTTCATATTTTCAATTTGCAATGTCTGGCAAGATTCCCAAAGTAATTTTCAATTAAAGTCCCTGGTACTTGTCAAACATGAAGACATTTCTCCAAAGATGGAATAACTTCATTAGGAGACACACTCATTTGTCAAGTATTTCAGCTGAGTGTGCAAATCCTAGGCTCTTTTCTTGTCCAAACACTACAACTGAACAACACAAAGTCATTTTCTATCTCTTCTTCTCTACATGGACACAAATCTAAGGGGAGAGATTGTCCAGCCATAACCCGTCAGTGTTATTCCTTCCATTTTTGAGATCTGCTGTTCTCTCCCATTTTAGCTGTGTTTGTTCATTTCCTTAACTGGCTCAACTTCCACCAGAAGGTTCAGGACAGCTATTTGACCCAAGCTTGGCCAATTAGAATTCAAAATGATTTATACTGGACTTAGGAGAGAAGCAACTCTATCACATTTCTGTTAACATTGGTCTAGAGCTTCCCTAGGAGAAGGCAATGGCACCTCACTCCAGTTCTCTTGCCTGGAAAATCCCGTGGATGGAGGAGCCTGGTGGGCTGCAGTCCATGCGGTCGCGAAGAGTCGGACACGACTGAGCGACTTCGCTTTCCCTTTTCACTTTCATGTATTGGAGAAGGAAATGGCAACCCACTCCAGTGTTCTTGCCTGGAGAATCCCAGGGATGGGGGAACCTGGTGGGCTGCCGTCTATGGGGTCGCACAGAGTCAGCTGAAGTGACTCAGCAGCAGCAGCAGAGTTTCCCTGACAGAAAGCACACGGGCAAGAATAAAGCCCTTATGCAGAGAAACCCAAAGGCCAGAGCCTGGAGTATAACCCTGAACACACCTGAGTACCTGATTCCAGCTGTCCAGAAAAGCATCTCTTGCCTTTCATTGTCCACAGCAGATTGTGTGAGCCATACGTGGTTATTATTTTGCTTAACTTTGTGCAAATAGAATTTCTGTACTTGCTACCACAAGAGTCTTGACTGACACATAAGTGATACTAATACCAATATAAAGATGTATTGGTAGAGTAAGAATGTAATGATGTAAGCATTTTCTAAGCATTGTCCTTCAGTAGTTCTTGATTGGATCAGTAATAATATATTGTGCCTCTACCATGGACCAGTTCCGTATATGGTTACAGACCTCAGGGGGCTCATGTTCTGGGAAGGAACACAGAACATGAACAAGCCTGTTGTTGTAACAGAGGTTCATAGGATCATATAAAGTGCTATGAGGGATTAGCTGCAACTGAGGCATGCAGGAGGGCTTCACGGTGGAGAAAGCGCTTTTCCAAATCTTGAAGGGTGAGTGCAGTTACAAATGGAGAGCAGGGTGTAAAGGTGCTGCAGGCAGAGGGAGCGTGTGCTAAGCATCAGAAGCCCAGACATGTATGACACTTCTCAGAAGCATCCAGTAGTTCAGTGTGGATACAGCCCTGGGCCCTGGAGGGGAGGAGGAGGGTGATAAGAAATGAACCTGAGAAGGTACATTGGGAGCAAATGATAAAAGTCATAATTTCATCTGTTGGCAAGGAGACACGGGTCTTTAGCCAAAACAACAGAGGCAGTTACACAATCTGGTAAACTAGGTGTTTTGAAATTTAGAAGTTTAAGAGCAACCTAGCTAGTGAATGGATTGATTATAGAGGAAAATGACAAATAATGAGGCTCTTGAAATCCAGTGGAGCACTGACAAGGATATGAAACAGGACGTGGGTGTGGGAATGAGAGAAATTTTATTTGAGAAAATAAAATTTAAAAAGACTTCAGAGGCACAGTTACGAGAATGTCATGACAGACAAGGAGGGACAAGCAGGAACACCTCAAATTTCTAGCTTGAATGCCTGGGAGGACAGTGGTACCATCAACTGGAATGAGAAACATAGGGCAGGAGAGTGTGAGTTGAAAAATTTGGTTTAATCTCAGCTCTTTCATCAGCTTGGATACCCTACTTAACATACTTCAGCTTTTTCAGCTATAACCTGAAAAGGCTGGAAAAATTCACAGTAGGCTCTTTCCTACTTTGAATAGTGTGTAATTCAAATAATATGAATAAGATGGATCTGACAAAGCCTAAAGGTCAAAAATATGAAGTTAATCAGGGCACAACTGAGAACCCTGAACAAACCAAGAAGGGAATGTTCATACTGCCCTGATTCTGCTGCAGAGAGGAACTATCCTGGAGAAAAGGGCATGTGGGTTTGGGGAGAGAATGGTACAGCCTTCCTAGGAGCATGCTTCACAGAAGCCATTCTCTGCTTGCTATTTAGCTTGGAGGTCTGTAAAGACCCACTCCCTTCTGTGTATTTGGTATATGACCAAGATGGTATTGCAGAGCACTAGAGATAGTATTCAAAAATGATTGTGGGACAATTGACAAACCTTGTGAAACAACATGGAGTTAAATCCATACTCATGCCGAACACAAAATCAATTCCAGAAGAACTCAGGACCTAAGTATAAAAGGCAAAACTTGCAGAATCAAATGTAGGAGAATATCTTTATGACCTTCCAACAGTGATGGACTTGAAAAAATTATTTTAAAATAATTTTACTCTTACAGAAGAGTTTCAAAAATGTTACAAAGAGTCCCTTTATATTCTTCACCTAACAGCCTTCAAAGTTATCATCTTACATAACCATAATACATTACCAGAACTAACACTAGTATAATTCTATTAACTAAACTCTTTGAATTAAAGACTTTTTTTTAAAGACACAAACTACATATAAAAGATAAATTCAACAATATTAAAATTAAGGATTTCTATTCATCAAAGAACACCATAAAGGAAGATAAAAGAAGAAACAAATTGAGTGTCAATATTTGTAGCACATACAGCCAATGAAGGATTTGAGTAAGAACATAAGAAGGGTTGGAAGAACTCCTACAAATTAAAGGGTCTTGCCCCTAAAAGTGTCGGAGAAGGCAATGGCGCCCCACTCCAGTACTCTTGCCTGGAAAATCCCACGGACGGAGAAGCCTGGTAGACTGCAGTCCGTGGGGTTGCAAAGAGTTGGACGCGACTGAGCAACTTCTTTCACTTTTCACTTTCATGCATTGGAGAGGGAAATGGCAACCCACTCCAGTGTTCTTGCCTGGAGAATCCCAGGGATGGCGGAGCCTGATGGGCTGCCATCTCTGGGGTAGCACAGGGTCAGACACGACTGAAGCAACTTGGCGGCAGCAGCAGCCCCTAAAAGTGTAGTCCGTGGACTCACAGCATTGGTGTCGCTATGAAGCCTCCCCTCAGACTAAGCCAGAATCTGCATTTTAACAAGATCCCCAGGTGAGCCATATGTTTATTAAAGTTTGAGAAGCCCAGGTCTAGAGAACCTCTTNGGGTAGCACAGGGTCAGACACGACTGAAGCAACTTGGCGGCAGCAGCAGCCCCTAAAAGTGTAGTCCGTGGACTCACAGCATTGGTGTCGCTATGAAGCCTCCCCTCAGACTAAGCCAGAATCTGCATTTTAACAAGATCCCCAGGTGAGCCATATGTTTATTAAAGTTTGAGAAGCCCAGGTCTAGAGAACCTCTTGCTCATGTATACACAGCTGATGTGTAAGAGAATGTTTGGAGCACTGTTCACAGTAACAAAGTCAAACAACACAAGTGTTCATCAACAGTAAAGTGGATAAGCAAATTGTATACAGTTACACAATGGAATATTATCCAGCACTGAAAATGAGTGAATTCCTCTTAGGTGTCATAAGGATGAATCTTAGCAAAAAAAACCACTACACACACATTAAGGGGAATAAAACTCAAGTCCTAAAAGACTATATCCAGTATGCTACCATTTTAAAATAGATCTAACATAAGCAAAACCAAATAATATACTGTTCAGGAATTTATACATCCTTGAGAAAAATCATTTTTTCCAAAAAGGATAGACAGTTATAAACAAATTCAGCTTGTTGACTCTGGTAAAGCATAGGGATGGACAGGAGTGCTGTGCACCAGGTGTGGTCGATAATCTAGTTCATGGGTTGGAGGGAGCAAAATTATAAGTGTTCCTTTCATTATGCTTTTTAACACACATATTGTTTATACAATTTGAAACCCAATCTTTTAAAAAACCTCTCAATGGCCCAGAATGCACAGAAGTCATTACTGATTTGGGTGTTAAAGAGTCTGAGTCCATTGTAAAGGGACAATGCAAAGAGGAAGATGCAGATAAAAGAAAGAATCAAGGAGTAGATCAAGAAAGAATCAGGCAGTTAACGCAGTGATATCACAGGCCTGGGAGCACAGGGAACCCCCACAAGGCCCAGGAAGGAGATAGGCAGATATAGCACAAGCTAAAAATCCTGACTTTCCATGGGATTTATCAGATGACTCAGAATTCAATTTCCAAAGGCTAACCTATAGCCTCTGAGGATAAAAGACAACTTCCCGGTCCTTAGTTAAGAAGGAGTGGTGGTTAAACAGGGAAATATAAAATGTATCTGCTTTATATAGAAACACATAAGTAATTCATAATACATACATGTTTACTGGGGTTAAGTAATAAATCCAGTCATTGTTGAACAGCTAATACCTGAAATGGGTAATCAGAAGCAACCCTCCAAATGTCGGCACACTGGCACCTGGCAGGGCACCAGAGCTGACCCACCAGACCCTGCTCTCCGATAGTAACAGGATGAAGGACTTGCCCGATGACACACATTGGAAGGTTAAGCCTTATCCAGAGCAGCAGTTCTCAAACTTGGCTGTTCACTGGAATCACTCAGGGAGTTTTTTTTTTAAATGCAGCTGCCAGGGTTCCACCCCCAGAGATTCTGACTTAATTGACCTGGGATGCAGCTGTTATACTGGGAAATCTGAAAGCTTCCCAGATGATTCTAATGTGTAACAATTGGAAAAAATTTTATAATAGTGCAGCTTCCTTTTCAAAGGTGCCTGTGTGCGATCCCACAGCTAAGAGGCTATAACACCTGGGGCAGACACAGAGCATGAGGGTCCCTAGGGATGTGGACAGCAACCTGAACATTTTGCACAAAGGTGCATATATATGTAGTATAGAATGACAGTAGGTATGCTGGGACATGAGGATATGAGGCAGTAGTTAGGGTGTCCCCAGGAATAACGACATCTCTTCTCTTTTGATCAGTAGCTATTTTAACAGCAGGACTCCTCAACAGTGGCACTGCTATTTTCCTTGACCACATAATTCTTGGTTGTGGACACTGTTCTGTGCAATAGTAGGATGTTTAGCTGCATCTCTGGCTTCTACCCACTGGATAATTATAGCATCTTCCCACTTCTGACAAACAAATGTCTCCAAACATTGACGAATGATCCCTAATGGACAAACCTGTTGCCCAAGTACCCATCCACCAGGCAGCAGGATGCCTATCTCCTCTTGCAGGTCAAGCTCATCTTTCGATGGGATTTGTTTTTTGTTTTTGCAGCCCCTCACATTTTGTTTAGGGCCCAGGAGAGCAGGGGAAGGGGATGCAAACACAGCACCCCACTAAGCGGGTAAGCAAGATTTGGGCTCCAAAGAGCCCTCTTCCTTCTCCTGGCAGCTCTGCTTGCGGGTGGGGAGAGAAAGGGTAGGAGGGAGAAGAGGGGTGGGGAGAAGAGGGGCTAGTTTATGGTGACAGGCTGGCCCTCAAGGGCAGCTTGAAACCAGTTCTTGAGGGTTTCTTCCAAATGGGAGATGATCACATCTCTTCCCCTGAGTCTGGGGGCCTGGTAACTGTTTCTAGAGAAACAGGGAAAGTGCTTCCCCCATCCTGTTACCAAGGTAATTTTTTAAGCTGCGTTCAAGGACCTTGCACCAGGCACATCTAAGCAGAGGCTCTGCACAAGTCAGCCTGATAGATTAACCTGTCTCCGAAGGAGCCCGTATGCCTCTAATTGTTGTAAAATAAACACGGGACTCTGAGCTTGGGGGAGGCTGGGTTTCATCAGGATCCAGGCTGACCTTGCCCATGTCGCCCTCACCTCTGAATAATGAGCATGAGGCCCAGAGCTTTGCCTTTAACAATCATCACCACCACCATCATCACGATCACAGTATATCTGAGTTTGAATCCCTTTTCCAAGTTCAATAGCACAATTATTTCTTGAATGCATTGACTGGGGACAGCACAGAAGCCAGGACCCCTGGCCTCTAAATAGCTTCCCCTGGCATCCACGTGTTCAGACCAAGCAATACCCATCAGCTCCCAGGCATGCTTCTAGCTGAGGGAAAGTGTGAAGGAAAAGTTCAGTGGAAGTGGGGTGCAGCAGCCAAGGCAGGGGGAAAGCTGAGTGGGCCAGAGTACCTGGGGAAGGGCTGTCTGTGGAGGATAATTGAAGGCTGAAGGGGAGGGAGGAGAGCAAATAAAGCACCCTGGAGAAGGCTGGAGACGCTCTGAATCCCAGACCTCAGGTGTTCCCCAAAATGTCAATTGCAGGTTGTTGGCTTTGTTTTTTCCTTGATCCAAGATCCCATTAAGGCGCTCACGTTGTATTTGGTTCTTACATCCCTTAATGATTTCATGTAGAACACTCTCTCCATTTGGCAAGCTTTTTAAAGAGGATTTAAATTCATCAGTAGGAAGCTCGACCTGTTGAATAAATAAGGTGAAAGGATGACCACTGACAATATAGCTATTCAGATAACCTGAGAAAACTGTTGAGATATTTAGGCTTTTAAACTGTAACTCAGCAATCACCTTGCAGAAGAGTCTTTAGAACCTAAGGAACAAAGAACTTAGAAATCATCTAGTCTAAGTTTATTAGTTTTATAAAAGTGTTGCCTTAAGTACTTTTTTATGTACTTAAGTACTTTTTTTAGTACTTAACTACTTTAAGTACTTTTCTTAAGCAAGATGGAAACCTACCAACAATTTACATATGGAAAAACTAAGGCTTGTGATGAGAACATGACTTGCATATTATAACTTGCTTTAATAAAAGATGACAAAGCCTAGATTAAAATCCAGGTATCCCTGGTTGGCCTTGGGCTTCTGGACTGTCAGGGCTCCTCTCACTGTGCAGCACCTATGTTGGTTTGAGGCACCTGGTTGGGAATGAAGGCCCTAGCTGACTTCACTGCCTGGTCAAGATGCCTGACACTGACTAGGAAGAACTCCCTCACTCCAAGGAGAACACTGGGGTGCACAGCACCCAAAGAGGCTGCTGCAACTGCCTGAAGTTTCCCACAAGGACCAAGGGAAGAGACAGGAAAGCTGTCTGAGGCATTTCACATACCAGGCCACATTCAAATGACCTGCAGTTTCCATTGGCAGACTTCACTAGTTCACATCTCAAATAATTGCCTTTGGACAGAGATTTGCATGGACCTTTTTTCATTGCCCAGAAAGCAATCATGTCCCAGGGAAAGAAGAGCTCCAGTCAGCTGCAGACCATACAACAATCCTATTTTGGCCCCACAGAAAAGTACATTTCTCAGAAAAGGCCATCACCAGGGTGGGGCGGGGGAGCCATAACAATATTACCAAGCAGCCTCCTATGCTGTTTCTAGTCCCTTCCTGCCTACGTGGGCTTTATTCCCAGTTGCCCACCCCACATTCCTTCCCAGGATATTCAGAGCCCCTGTTCTTCCCACTGATTCTGCAAGGCAGCCTCAGTGCTATGAAACCATGTGTGCCGTTCTCCCATCAAACACCCATTTGCTCAGTTTTCTGCTCTCTCCACTGTTTCAGGGAGTGGTGTTGTGAAATAATTCAGGTGAAAATGATCGGTAGGGTTATTTACATTCTTGCAAGAAAACCCTTAGAGAAAAGTCTTCGCAGCTAAAAACACTCGAGAGAGGATCTGGTGCTGAGTCTCTGAGACTGTGTTCTGCGATGCTCCACGTGATGCAGAGAGGCTCAGGACGGCCAGCAGGCTGAGTGTTGTCACGAAGGCAGGAATTTGCCTCACTCCACCAGAGCACTTCTGCTTCTGTCTATGTCAATACTGAGTTTCCACTCACAGTTTCTTTTTTTTTTTTCCTTTTTTTTAAACAAAATATTTATTTTAATTGGAGGATAAGTACTTTACAATATCGAGATGGTTTCTGACACTTCGGTATGAATCAGCCATAGGTATACTTGTGTCCACTCCATCCTGAACTCCCCTCCCACCTCCTTCCCTGCCCTATCCCTCTAGGTTGTCATAGAGCATCAGCTGGGTGCCCTGCATCAAACCTCAAACTTGCGCTGGCTATCTATTTTCCATATGGTAATGTATATGTTTCAAGCTATTCTCTCAAATCATCCCACCCTCCCCTTCTCCCACTAAGTCCTAAAATCTGTTCTTTACCTCTGTGTCTCCCTTGCTGCCCTGTACATAGGATCATAGGCACCATCTTTCTAGATTCCATATACATGCGTTAATATGTGGTATTTGTCTTTTCTCTATATAATAGGCTCTAGGTCCATCCACCTCATTAGAACTGACTCAAATGTGCTCCATTTTATAGCTGAGTAATATTCCATTGTGTGTATATGCCACAACTTCCTTATCCATTCATTTGCCAATGGACATCTGGGTTGCTTCCATATCGTAGCTGTTGTAAATAGTGCTGCAGTGAAATTCAGGTACATGTGTCTTTTTCAGTTCTGGTTTCCTCCCAGGGTATATGCCCAGTAGAGGGATTGCAGGTTGGTATGGCTTATTTAACTTATACGCGGAGTACATCATGAGAAACGCTGGGCTGGAGGAAGCACAGCTGGAATTAAGATTGCCGGCAGAAATATCAATAACCTCAGATATGCAGATGACATCACCCTTGTGGCAGAAAGTGAAGAGGAACTAAAANGACGGCTTCTCCCCTTATAATTTACCCATGTAGTGGAAAGACACTGCTATAATGAGAATAAGTACAGGATCTAGACAGAAGGCCAGGAGAGCAGAGGGTCATATAGGCTTGTGTCAGGAGGAAGAGCAAGTAGGGGCCTGTGCTCCACTCACCAAGACTTGGCTGGACTGCAGAACTGCATCCACACTGACTCTCAGCAGCCCTGGTTCGGGCACTTGCATACTGCATAACCACGATTTCACAACTTTATCTCAAAGCTGGGTTCCTTCCCTTCAAAATGTGGTTGAGAATAATGCCTTCAGAGAACTGAATGAGTTAACAGATACAAGCTTTCGGAGCAGACATTATTATTTTTATTAGCATGTGAAGATACTTTAAAAGGGCCTCAGTGCCCAAGGGCTGTGTTCCGTTTGTGTACTGACTATCAGGAAGAGATTCAGAATTGCATGTTAGAAATGCCCTAGATCCACGGCTAAAAGAGAGCCGACCTGGGAGGGGAGAGCAGTCAGAAGAACATGATTTGCTACAGGATATAAAAGTTACATTTTTCAACACAGAATCAAACAGAATCTCTTCTCCTCATCTTTCCGCCTTAATTTTTCAGGGCTGTATCCAAAGGACTGAGGCGAAAGAACAAGTTTGACAAGCCAAATTCCACAAGTGCATCTGAGGGATGAAGTGGTGATGGGGTGGAGGAAGGAAAGTGGCCAGAGGCTTTAAGAAGGTTGTGAGGCTCAAGCTGACTTTGGAAAGACAGGAAAACAGGCTGGACGAGGGAAATAGCAGAGGAAAAGCCTGGAGGCAGAAAACTCTGGGGGTGCTGCCTAGTTGGGCAGAAAATAGAGGGGCAAGTCTTGAGCTGGCTGATAGTGATGGGCAGAGATCAGTACAGAGAAAACCATGGCTTTCTTCAGGGGCTCTCCAGCACCTGTGCTCTGAACCATCCTCCCAGAGAGAACAGGGATTGACAGAGAAGCTGGAACCTGTACGAGATTCTGACCTGAAATCCCCAGATCTGTGCTCTGAGGAGAAGGACAGGAGTCTTCTTCAAAACCCCTATGGTTCTCACCTACAATTCTGAAAACCAGTCAATGGGAACATTTCTATTATAGGGGAGGTATCAAGTAAGAATTCATCAATTTTAGGGCATTTTCTCTAAGGAAAAGTGGGATATTGTCCCATGACTTCAGTCAAAAAGATATTGAGAAATCAGTGCTCAGGAATGGCCCACAGGTCCAAGACATCATATTAAACAAAGAACTTAGCATATCTCATTAGCAAATGTTTTATATTGATTATACATTAAAATGATAGTTTTAAATATATTAGGATAATAAAAATTTTTCATTTCACTTAGTCTTTTTTGGAGTACTGATTAAAAATGTGGTTACTAGAAAATTTAACATTACAAATATGATCTATGGCAGTCAAAAGATGGAAGCAACCCAAATGTCCATGGATAGATGAGTGAATAAGCAAACCGTGACGCTACTATGTATAAAATAGATAACTAATGAGACCATACTGTATAGCTTGGGATGGGGGGAGGTACAATCTTGTTTGTAGGACATATGTTAAGTTAACTGTAAAAATACATTCCAATATACATTAGGTGGAGATCAATACTGTTTGATTCCACTTACATGAGGTTTGTAGAATAGCCAAATTCATAGAATCAGAAAGCACATTGGTAGCTTCCAGGGTTGGGGATGGGGAGAAGGGAAAATTAGTATTTAATAGGGACAAAGTTTCAGTTTAGGGAGGTGAAAAATTCAGATGAATGATGATGAGCCCCAGCAACGGGAATGTAGTTAGTGCCACTGAACTAGACAGTTAAGTATGGTTAAAATAATACTTTATATTATATGACTTTTACCACAATAGAAAAAACATTATAAAAAGTGATGTGTATGTACAATGAAATGTCATATAGCCTTTTAAAAGAAAGAAGTACTGACACACCGCAACATGGAGGCACCTTGCCGTGGAGAAATAGGCCAATCGCAAAAGGATAAATACCATATGATTCCACTTACACAAAGCACTCAGTGGCCAAATTCACAGGGACAGCAGAACAGTGGTTGCCATGTGCTGAGGGAGAGGGCAGGGGGAGTTATTGTTTAATGGGCTTGTTTCCGTTTGGAAAGATAAAGTTCTGGAAATGGATGGTAGTGGTGATGGCTGTACACTTCAATATGGTTAAAATGGCGAGCTTTATGTAATGTATATCTTGCTGCTGTTGTTTGTTGTTGTCACCGAGTCACGTCTGACTCTTTGCAACCCCATGGGCTATAGCCCACCAGTCTCCTCTGTCCATGGGNTTCTGGAAATGGATGGTAGTGGTGATGGCTGTACACTTCAATATGGTTAAAATGGCGAGCTTTATGTAATGTATATCTTGCTGCTGTTGTTTGTTGTTGTCACCGAGTCACGTCTGACTCTTTGCAACCCCATGGGCTATAGCCCACCAGTCTCCTCTGTCCATGGGATTTCCCAGGCAAGAATACTGGAGTGGGTCGCTATAAGGCAAAACAGGAAAAGGAAAATATAAAGAATACAGTAAACTGAAAGGGCTTTTAGTGAGTTCTAACAAGAAACGAAATCTTCAGTAAATTAAATCTTTAGTTTTCAAGTCAATTAAAATGTTATTTCACTATTTCTTAGACTTCAGCTCAAGAACCTTTCTATATTTAAGGGAGTCTCTCACTGATATGAAGCAGGATGTTCTCCATGGTCCAAGCAGGAATCCCAAGGTTTGGTCTGCCCCTGGAGGCATTGGTGAGGCAGGGAAACCTGGATGTGACTGAATGAGTGGCGATTTCCATCTGAGGTTGGGGAAGGGGTGGTCTGTTGCCGACTGCAAGGGGTAGTAAGAGAAAGAGGTAAGAAACAGGAAGGTTGTCCTGTGGGACACATTCCCTACCAGGGCTCTCGGGACACCAGACAGGGAAAGGAGTTAGGGCCTCTAGAAGGAAGAAGCTGTTGTCAAGAGCAACTGTGTGACATTTATCAAAATCAGGATCACTCTGAGGCCCGGGTGAAAATGGAGCATGGAGGAGGGGAGAGATGTCTTCTCTGTAGCCTTGGGCACACAGACAAACACTGGTGAAGGCAGCTGCAGAGCAGAGCCTCTTTGGGACAGAAGCTGGCATTGCCACCAGCAGCAGCAACAAGCAGGCAGCAGAGGGAAGACCAGGGCAAGAGCCACGTGGTGACTAAACACAGACTGTTGGTTTGTGGCCTGTGGGGGGTTTCTCTGTAAGTCACAGAAATGTCTGGAGAGGCTTTGTAGAAGGCTGAAGCCCTCCTGTGAGCATGTAGGGGAGCAGGAATAGGAACTCAGGAGTTATTTACATGAATGTGACTAAATTTTTACCCAGACTGGTGAGGCCTGGGAGAGAGGTTATATTACATGTGAGCTGCAAGGATGCCCCAAAATCACTCTTGAGGGAAAAATACCCCAACAAAGGTACAGAGAATAGCTTGGTAAAATAAAGTTCCCTGAACAAACAAAAATCCAAAGGCAGAATGATTTAATTCAGTTTGAAAGACTATAATGAATAACAAGGAAGAAATCCACTATCCAGAGGGGATTCTCCTGAGAAAAGGCTGCAAAGCAAGAAACTGTGAGTACTTCTCCCAGGAAGAGATGAAGGTGGACTTGAACGTTTTCTAAAGTAGTTAGACCACAGGTGCCCTGCACGGACCATGGACAGCAGAACCGAAGGCACCCACTTCGTCTAGCAGTAGAGCAGCCGACCCCACCAAACCCATGAGCTTCGGCCCAACTTGAAAAATTATCAGGAACAATGTATTGCAAATACAGAACCAGCACTTAGTGGAGGACTGGAAGCAAAAGTACATGCTTGGAGTTACAAGATTACAGAACAAAAGGAACACCCTCTGTCCCTCTCCCCATATTCTCCTCACTCTTGCACAGGAGAAGATACAGCTTGAACCAGACCTCAGGACACTGACTGGATCATGTTTGCTAGAGACCTCATTCCTGTGTGTCAGGTGGGCGTTGCACCTGACTCAGCCCTTCCTGACTTGCTCCCAGGAGAAGTTAAAATGAAAGTCGCTCAGCCAGGTCTGACTCTTCATGAGAAATTAACCAGGGGCTTTTCCCAGCATGAGAAGAAGTCTTATGTTTAAACTTTTCCTCTTCTGCTTGGGGCATTACTATTCTTTTGGTCTCCAATCTGTGTTCCTAATAATGTACAGAAAAGTAATGAATGCAAATAAGTATTAAAAGCAATAAATCAAGATAAGTTTGGAGGCCACTACTGTTTGGGGGCATTAATATCCTCTTTGTGATTATCATTATGGCCCTTAACAGACATAAACTGAAAGTCCCCAAATAGAATGCTTGCTTCATGAGATGCTTCCAGATGAAAGAGAAAAGCAAGGTGGTTGGAAGGAATTCAGACACTCTGTTCATCCTAGAGAAGGATAAGAGCCAAAACGTCTGTGTATCATTGATACCCACTTATGCCTATTATGTTGACCCCACAAAATCATGAAGGCTTTCTGAATCATTAAAGAAAGCTTGGGACATGTCTAGTTTATTTGTTTAGTGTTTAGTGTATTTCCTTGTATTTGAATTCTTTGTGAATTTGTAATCTGTCTGTGGTAACTGGGTTATTCAAGGATGGAATCTTCACATTAAGCCAACAAGCCAGATAAACTTTGATTTTGACCCAGACCACCTGAGTTTTCATGTCCAGCTGCAAAGTCCTCCCTGTTCCTGAATTCCCGAGGCCCTATCACGCGATTCAAGGGTGGGTCCTCCTAACAGACTTCGTCAACATGTAGATCAAATAAGAGCAAAGCCAGTTCCATGGATAGTGTGGGTGTACATCAAAGCCCTTTGGGAAAACCAGGGCAACAGCACATTGGTTTCTCCAAGTGGGATTCATGGCCCAGCTGCAGCAGACCTGCTACCCATGCACAGCTGGTACCTACCACGTACTCGGGAGGAATGCAAGAGCCCACCCACTCCTTGCAGGAGTCTGTTATTTTACTTTTTAAAAACTCCTCTACTTAAAATAATTTGACTTCCCCAAGTGTTCAAAAATAGTACAAAGAATTTCCACATACCCTTCATCCAGATTCCCCAAATGTTAATATCTTACCTAACCATAGTAAAATGATCAAATAAGAAAACTAACGCTGCTGCTAGACTCATGTACACTACCAGCCTCATTCAAATTTCATCAGTTATCCCAAAGATGACAATTTCATCATAGGTCCAAGATCTAATCCTGGGTCACACATCACAATCAGCCATCATGCTTCCTTAGTCTGGTGGACCCTGTGATTGTCTCCTCACTTTCTTGCTCTGTGGCCTCAAGGCAAGTGAACATTCCCCCTGCACAGGGCATCAACAGCAAGAGGTCTGTCTCAGAGCCTGGCAGGGCAAGTGCTGAAGGGAGAGGGTCCTCATGCCCAATGGGTGGTTAGGATACGCTTGCCAATGGACATCAAAGGAGAAGATTGATTTCCACTAAACACTCCTACTGCTACACCGTGTGGCAGTAAAATTCCATCAGTGGACCCTGTAGAGTGTGGTAAATCTGGGGGAAATCTTTAGGATTTTCATTCTCCTGGCTTTCACAATTCTCACAGAATATATAACTACTCTTTTTTTTTTTTTGGTCAAATAAGTTGGATTTACCACAGAGAAATTACTCACCCTTTAGCAAAGCTGTTTAAAGAATAAAGATTGCTTTTTCTCCATTATTTCCTCAATCATAATCAGAATATAATTGTGTCAAAAAGTTATACTCTCCCTTCATACTTGTATACACACACATATGTGCATATAGTCTTCTGAATGCATCTTTTATTATTTTTCATATTTATTTACGTATCTGGCTGCACCAGATCTTAGTCGTGGCACACAGAATTGTTAATCTTCTTTGTAGCACGCAGGCTTTCGTCACAGCATATGAACTCATAGTTGGGACATATGGGATCTAGTTCCCTGACCAGGGATCAAATCTGGGCTCCCTGCACTGGGAGTGCAGAATCTTAGCCACAGACCACCAGGGAAGTCCCTGAATACATACTAATGTTTCAGTTATCATTAAAAGGCAACATGACAGAGTCGTTCAGTGGCACATTCTGGAACCAGACTGTCTGAGTTGAAAACCCAGCTCTGTCCCTTACTAGCTCTGCAACCTCCGTTCTCATCAAGCAGGGATAATAATAGTATAGATCGTATAGTCAGTTAGAAGGAATGCATGTTTGCAAAGCATTTAGAACAGTTTCTGGGATATATTAGCACTACATGGGTACTTGTTACACACATTTTTCCAAAAAGAGGCTAATGAGACTACTTTCACAAGTTAGCACCCTTTATATTAACATGCTACTAAATAAATCTTCCTGAAATGTAAATGGATCATATCACTTGCCTCATTTAGGCTCTATGGTTGTTGGTAGTGGTCTAAGCTGGCAGTTCCCAGGCGGCATCCGGTGTACAGATGTGTGTGATGTGTACGTGTGTTCTGCATGCACGTTTTTTTCATTGGTTTTGGGGTCAACATTGAAAATGAGAGATTTCACAGAAAGTGAATTTCTGATGTTTCTCAAAAATTCATTCTTACCCCAATGGAAGTTCTGTTGCCCCAGATAAGCAACCTCAAGTGGAGCTCAAGAGGCAGATCCCTTTAGGGAGTGGCTGGAAGGTACAGTCAGCCACAGTCCCCACCACTCCCTATAGTCTCCCTGATGCTGAAGTGACAGTGACTTGCCAAATATGATCCCGTGTACACAATTGTTTTTCACAGAGTGAAGAAATAGATCTTTTTACCTCTATAAAGAGTAGAGCAAAGAGTTTAAAAGGGCCACACATAAAGAAAAACATGAGAATATATAGTTCTTTTCAGTAGGAACATTTTTCTTACACATTTTATAAGCAAACTGTGTCAGAGTCAACAGAGCATAACCAAAGATGCCATTTCTTACACTGGACTGCTTCACTCTCTTCTTCATTCATTGCTGCCTGGTCAGAGCAGGTATTCAGATTGGTGACCCCGATCCACAGAATACATCACCAATATCTGGCATAGTATTCAGGCCTCTCACGACTTCATCCCTGTGACTCCCTTCAAGTTCACCTCCCAATGCACACATATCCTATATTCAGCAATTTTGAACTTTTTGGTAATGTGACTCCATGTCTTTTATTTTCCATTGACGTGTTACAAAAGGAACATCTAGCTACAAAATAGAAATTTTTAGTCTGGTGCTGGACCTTAAATCGCTGGTATTAATCAGTATTACTCAGTCCAAAATATCCATTAAAAAAAAGAGACAACATTTGGTTTAATCACATAACTAAAGCCATCTTGATGATAAATCAAAGCTAGATCAAGAACAAAAAGTACCTACAAATCTTCAAGCATAATTCATCCTGACTACAATATAATAAAAACATGCATAAGGAGTGCAAATACAATCCCATGTGCCACACAGCAATTTAATCAGCTGACACAGACTATTATGAATTGAAAAATATATGTGGCAGTATATATTTTGAATAGTATCAGTAACATGCTGACATTTCCTCCTGGAGGATCAGACTGTGTATATATTACCAGAATCATCTTAACCCAAACAAAATTGATCCTGGTTTAGGAAAGATCTTTGCTTGGTGGAGAGTTCAGAATAAGTGGAGAGAGTGCTGAAAAGAATTTTTTACATAATGATATCTGTGGGAACAAGAGGATGATTACTAATGCTGTTATCCACATGTCAGGCCCTTCAGGCAATGGAAGAGGCCCCCGAATCAGGGAGGGGAGGGCAAAAGGAGGGGTTTTTCATCTAGACCTTGGCAGCTTGTTAGCTTAGCAAAACGACAGAGGATGATGAGATCTGTGGAAGCTTTATTCAAAGTATGTATGTATTGATGGACATATATTATTTTTAAGTTCTTTTATTTGGATGTGGAAACTGAGTCCTTGAGAGTGTGACTTGCCTGAAACCCAACAGCTGATAGCTTTTATATCTGAACTCCAAGGGCTCTGATAACTAACCCACAATTCCTTCCTCTTCTGCCCTACAGTAAAAGATGACATTTCAGAACTTCAATGCTTTGCTAATTTTTTCTCATATCTTAAAACCTATTTTAGTGCTAAAAGTCTCTGCTTCCTTCTTCCTTGGATAACAGATGATACAGACATAACTATCATACATCTCACATGTAAATAATTATCCCCATCTATTGAGTGGCTCCTATGTGCCTATCACTGTATACACATTGTCTTATTTAATTCTCACAATACTATGAGGTAAATGCTATCTTCATTTTAAAAGTAAGAAAACAGATTTAGAGTAGTAAAATAATTGTGTCCATGGGACTTATGAGTAGTGAAACCATAATTTTTCCAGTTTCTCTGGCTCCAAAATCTGTGCTCCTCACATGGCACTGAAGTGCCTCTCCAGATGAGAGCATAAATAATCATGACTCTTCACCGACATGTACAGGCCAGGTTCTAGGCTAGATGCTTTCCTCCAGCTCTCAAATGGTTGTTACCACAGTGGTAGGAGGCACACGTTATTGCCTGTTTACATATAGGGGACAGATCTCCTGCCTAAGAGAAGTTGACTTGCCAAGGTCCAGAGTCGACACGTGAACGAGGGTCTGTCAGGGTCCAAAGCCAGGCTTCCCCCTAGAAGTGCTCCAAGCCTTCGGTGGAACATTCCAAGCATAGCAAGTAAGTTGTCTAGACAAGTAGTTCTCTCTCAAACTTAACTGCATTTAGAAAAAGCTGGTCATTTAGAATAAGCTGATCTAAATGCACTGACTGCTTTTAGAATTCCACTGCCAATATTGTTTTTTAACTATTTCTCTGTGTCTGGTTGTGCTGGGTCTCTGTTGCTGTGCATGGGCTCTCTCTAGTTGCAGGGAGTGGGGGCTACGCTAGTTGAGGTGCGTGGGCTTCTCATTGCGGTGGCTTCTCGTTGTGGGGCACAGGCTCTGGGCATATGGGCTTCAGCATGCAGGCTCAATAGCTGCAGTTGCAGACTCCAGGGTGCACATGCTTCAGCAGCTGTGGCACATGGGCTTAGTTGCTCCAAGGCATGTGGAATCTTTCCAGACCAGGGATCAAGCCTGTGTCCCTGCATCAGCAGGAAGATTCCTATCTCCTATACCACCAAGGAAGTCACTCATATTGTTTAATGGGTACAGAATTTCTGCTCAGGATGATGAAAAAGTTGTGGAAATGGAAAATAACGATGATTATTCAGACTCTAGGTCTCAGCTTCAACATCTCTTTCATTCAGGTCCTTCCTGGCCTTCCTCTTCTATCTGCTTCCCTGAGCTCTAGTTAGGGACCAGCCATGCTCCCACACTATGGTGGCAGTCAGCACGCTGAACTGCAGCCACCAACACTCAACTCCTTTTTTGGGGCCAGGAACTGACTTTCATTCCCGACTAAATCTCAGGCCCTGACCTAGTGCCTGAAACAAACAGGGGTACTCAAATCAAAAGAACAAACAATCAAACAGGGTACTCAACGTAAGTTCACTAAATTGTTCACATTCTGAGCTTTCAAGGTCCTGAGGAGACACGATAATGGATCTTACCTGAGGTTGGTTGGCTGCCCTAACCCTGTCCATCAGCCTCCACCAGTGAATCCCATAAGGAAAAACAAGGGAAACTGTGGTCTCTGGGGCTTGGACAAGCAGCAGAGGGCCTGTATTCTACCCATAGCCAATTTTGCCTTTACCTGAGTCACTGCCCTGCTCAAACATGTCAGGAACAAAGCTCCTCAAACAATCAACTCCATCCTTCGTCCCCTAGATCAGGCCCCCATCCCTACCAACTTGTCCCCTACACATTTCTGCAAACTTTGCCCTCCATTCCCTTCCTATCCCCCATGGTCCATTTTGCCTATAAAGAGTCCAGCAGATTCCTAGCTGCCCGGCCTTCCAGGGCAGTGCCTTCACATTGCCCCAGCTCACTCTGCAGAAGTCCAACTTTCTTATTCCTCATCCCTGTGTTACCTCCCCACGCGATCCTCGGGGATTCTCCAGGCCAGGAACACCAGCTCCTCCCTACTTGCCCCTCTCACATTAGTGTTCATTTCTGCCTGCCTTATTCCTCTCTGTATCCCTTTCCTGTCTCCTACTAGACCCTGGGTGGGGAAATGCTTAGCTGCTTCATAGGATGGAGCCTTGCACATGGCAGGCTCTAAGATATGTGTATTGAATTAACTCATTAACTAGGTGAGCAAGCTAAATAGTAGGAGTATAGACTGTGAGAAGGGAGTACCTAGCGTAACAATCACAACTACCATCATGCCTTCTATTTGTGGAGACTTCACACCTTACACAGCACTTTGACCAAGTTTAGGTCAGGCGGTTCTCATAAATATCTTTAGGACCAGCAGGGTAAATTCTATTCTCCCTAACTTACAGACTGGGAATAATTCTCCAGGGGGCTCAGTGATTTGCCCAACATCCCACAATTGGACAGGATAGGACTGGGATTGCAATCGGGTCTTCTAAATTAAAATCTCACCCTGTTTCATTAAACCATGTTGCATAAATAATGACATTTAGGTCCGCACTTACCTTTTTAGTGAAAAAGAAAAACTACAAGTATACTTTTCACAGTTCCCAATTTAAGCTAGCAGGAGGGCTCAAGGGCAGAAGGTGGCCCTCCCTGTGGGGTCTCTTGGCCCCAGCATCTTGGTCTGACTATGCCTTTCTTTTCTGCCATTGGCACTGCCAGTCCTGGCTCTGGGCCAGGAAGCAAGCCAGCTGGGTAGTTGTCTGACTCTGGACAGGATTAGCCCTCTGTCTCACACTTCCCCCAAAGCCTGCGTAAGACAGGGTTGTTTTTGTTTGTTTGTTTGGTTGGTTTTTTGCACTGTCTGTTTTCTACTCTACTTACCAAAAAAAAGTCCCATTTTTGCTTAATTTTAATCCTGGAAATGAAGAAATACTGTTTTTTTTTTTGTTTCTAATCAAAAAGGCTGTAGGAGTTCAAATCAACTGAAACCTACTAGAAATCTAGCATTTCCTTCCATCAGTAATCCAAACAGCCCAATTCTGCTTTCCCTGGCTTAAATGCTGAGGCTCCAGGTCCAGCTCACCTTCCAAGGCTCTGGTGAATTTCATTCAGACCCTCCCATCACCACTCTCCATCTTCTAGGAAGCCTACTTGCTTCTGAAGACAGTGGAGTGAGGCAACATTGCCCATCTGGGAACCCACTGGGCCTCTGAGAAGCCCCAGAGGCCTTCTCTGCTGTAAATAAGCACCAAAGTTGTCCTCCCAGGACCACCCACAGTTAGGGGAAGGCAAGTGCGATATACTCCTCATGCAAAGTTTAATGGGAGCACCAAGACAAAGTCAGTCATCAAGACACATAATACTTGAATGCAATATCAAAAACTCAAAATTAAGGGAAAAAATCCATGAAGAATAAAATATCAAATTTTAAAATAAAAACAGGAAGAGGATTTGTAATTTTCCTTTTGCCTCAGGCTGCAGTATGATTTCACTAGGCACTAATACTGATCCTATCTTTTTAAAAAATATATTTATTTATTTATTTACTTGGCTGCACTGGGTCTTACTTGCAGTTCGTAGGATCTTTAGTTGTGGCATGTGGAATCTAGTTCCCTGCTGCTGCTGCTAAGTCGCTTCAGTCATGTCCAACTCTGTGCAACCCTGTAGACAGCAGCCCACCAGGCTCCCCCATCCCTGGGATTCTCCAGGCAAGAATACTGGAGTGAGTTGCCATTTCCTTCTCCGATGCATGAAAGTGAAAAGTGAAAGGGAGGACGCTCAGTGATGTCCGACTCTTCACAACCCCATGGACTGCAGCCCACCAGGCTCCTCTGTCCATGGGATTTTCCAGGCAAGAGTACTGCAGTGGGTTGCCTTTGCCTTCTCCCTAGTTCCCTGACTAGGGACCAAACCCAGGTCTCAGCACTGGAAATGCAAAGTCTTAGCCCTTCGACCACCAAAACCAGAAAGTTCCAGTACTGGTCTTGACTTTATTAAAAGGTTTAATATTTCATGCAGTGTGAATCATTTGCATTAACTTCTATTTTTTAGTATTGTATTAAAATCACAGACGGTAAAGAATCTGCCTGCAGTGCAGGAGACTAAGGTTCAATCCCTGGGTCACGAAGAGGCCCTGGAGAAGGGAATGGTAACCTACTCCAATAGTCTTGCCTGGAGAACTCCTTGGACAGGGATTGCAAACAGTCAGACACAACTGAGCAACTAACACTTTCACTTTCTTTCAAAATCTTATGTTGAATATTGTGGGTTTGGGTGCCCCCCTAAATCTTGTGCGCAAGGCAAGTGCCTCACTTGCCTCACCCTGATCCCAGCCCAAGGACTTCCTGTATAAGAGTCAAGTGACTTGTGTTAGAAGGTCAAGGCTCTGACCATTACAGAAAACCTGCAAAGCCACCTCTTCCTACAGCTTACCCAGGAGCCACTTCTATAGCATTTCTGACCATGGTCATTTGGTCTCAAGGTCAATGGTGCTAAATATTGACTGCATGTTAGAATCACTTGGGAAGGTGTTTTGTTTTGTTTTGTTTTTTAATGCTAACAGGGGCTTCCCAGGTGATGCTAGTGGTAAAGGATCTGCCTGCCAATACAGGAGACACTAGAAATTCAGGTTCAATAGCTGGGTCAGGAAGATCCCCTGGAGAAGAAAATGGCAATCCACTCCAGTATTCCTGCCTGGAAAATCCCATGAACAGAGGAGCCTGGTGGGCTATAGTCCATGGAGTTACAATGAGTCAGACACGACTGAGCAACTGAACACACACACAATGCTCATTAAATCAGAATCTCTGGGAATGGAACCTAGCATCAGCCAGATGACTAAGCATCTCAGTTTGCCCAGAACAAAAGCATTCCCTGGGGCCTGAGACTGGGGACAGTGTTAGACCTGGAACAGTCCCTGGAAAACTGGGACAACTGGTCAACATCATTGTTTCCTTCTCGGAAGATCCCAATGTGCCGGATGATTGAAAACCACTGAACAAATGCTCCTGATGACAAGGAGCTCACTGTCTAAAGACAGTAGCTGAGTTTTCAAACCTTCGGCATGATCTAGTCCCACCAACCAAAACAGAGACTCCGATGGGAATGGCAGGAAACCACTGCAGATTGAAGCCTCAGGAGACAGCTGTGAGGACAGAAACAAGGTAAACATGTACTCCAAGAACCAACCTAGTGTGAAGTCAAGTTTGGCAGCAGAATTAGGTACTGTGAAGGAAAAGGGGGCATGCATGTAAGTAACAGAGACATTCCCACCTCTTCACAGTACTGACACAGCTCAAGTCACACCTGGGGGTGGGGTAGGCAGGCATGCAGAAGGGAGAGGGAGGGCAAGTCAGTTTATAGACTTAATATCATAAGCAAAACCCTGGGTTGATATCCATATCCAAATAATACTTGGCCACAAACTCCAATCATCCCGTTTTTCCTGAAAACTCTTATTCTTTGACCTCACTGTCGTTGTCTGTGGTCGCAATCAGAGGGTTAATTGAATACAATGAAAGATAAATTCGAGGAGACAGCAGTAAATTAAATTAGGGGAAAACATTCCCACGGTTTTGATTTACTTCACAGGAAGAAGCAAAATATTGGACATCTTCTATTATTTCACTCTTGCCTGAGGGTAAATGCTGGATAAACTTGCAGAAAGTTCTAAAAAGGTTGCTATAATCCCTACCCATCTCTGGGATGATGTTTTCTTTAACAAGAATGAAAAGTTGTCTTTAAAATGCAAATATACCCTTGGTAAATCTTTCAGGGATCTACTTTGAGGCCCAAAGATCTCACCTCTCTGTTTCTGGGGCTTCTGAAAGGCATTGCCAAAGGGGGCATTGGTTTTTTTATTTTTTTCATCAGGAAGGTTGTTTTGAAAACGAACCTGCTTCCGCTGTGGCGTAGGGATGTTTGCTGTACTGCTGACATCTACTGAGGGACTGTGAAATAGCATTTCTCCAAATAAAGGCAATTCAAGCTCCTCTTGAGAAAGCTCTGTCTCTAACAGGTAATGCATCTGCAGCACATCAGGGGCCTTTGAGCAAGCACTCATCGATTTCCATGGAAGGTCAGAATCCTGAAACACTTACCCAGGCAGCTTGTAAAAAGAGAACAGGGCCATAGCCTTGTGAGGATCGTGGTTCCTGTCTCAGGGGTCTCTGCAGAAGAAAAGGAACCAGTCATTCTAAGTGCTGAAACACACACACACGCACACAGGTGCTGATACCAGTTCTCACAGTCCTCACAACAGCCTGTCCAGGTTAGTATTCTTGACCACATTGTTTCAGATGTGAAAACTAAATTTCAAAAACAGTGTATGGCTCGTCTAAAACTGCACAGCTAGCAAGCAGTAAAACAGAAATGGACCCTGGCTCCATTCCTGTGCCCTAGTCGGTCCACATTTCCTGTCCCTTAAGACAGGGGTCCCCAACCTCCAGGATCTAATGCCCAATGA
This sequence comes from Neotragus moschatus, assembly GCA_006410615.1. NCBI lineage: Eukaryota > Metazoa > Chordata > Mammalia > Artiodactyla > Bovidae > Neotragus > Neotragus moschatus. Next base: position 1,039,975 of record SJYA01001563.1, on the reverse strand, counting down.
TCTGAGGTGAAGATGATGTAATAAGAGAAATAAAGTACTCAATAAATGTAATGTGCTTGAATCATCCTGTAACCACTTCCGCACTCCCATCTGTAGAAAAATCACCTTCCAGAAAACCAGTCCCTGGTGCCAAAAAGGTTGAGAACCCCTGCCTTAAGAGAATGACACTGTAGATCCTAAGCAGACCCTTGAACTCCCAACCCTAGGAAATATGTTTGTTCCACTTCATTCCCAGGAGATCCCTATGCATCTATGAAAGAAAATAAGACAATAACCAAGCAACTTAAACTCTGTAGTAAAATCATTTTAAGCTGTCCCTCCAAATTATTATTTTGTTAATGGCAAAGATATGCCACTAAAAAATGACCTATGAACAATAACCTTTGAGAAGATCTGAATCAGATGGCAATTATATTTGGAATATTAAGAGACTGTGGGGGTCTTTTTCCCCTTTACTCTTCTTATCGCCTTCTCCCATGTGACATTATTAGAAAGTTGCTTTTATTCATTAACCATATCTCTTACCCCACCTCTGAGTATGCTCTTTAGAAATAAGCTTATGTCTCTGCAGGTGGATCCCAAACAATCAAGCACATCTTTCCACACTTAGCAGCATCTGTTTGGCAACATTAGAAGCCATCAGTCTAAATGCAAAGCCATTTTTGATATCTCACATCCTGTTCAGTTTTCTGCAGCATGATAGCTTAAATAAGAGGAGGCAGGTGTCAAAGGATGAAAGGTTTCACTTGTTTATTAAAAATCATGATATTGAGAACTTTTGTTGATTAGTTGCCAATGGGATAGAGAGTGGCTGGGGTAAAAATACTATTTCTACAAATTAGGTTGGTAAGTTTTCTTTTGGAAAGTTGGGTTTCAAAAGACTATAGAGAGTAGATAGAGGGCTCAGTAAGGAATTATTTTTTCATTTATTGGCATTAACTATTTTGGGTAACAGATAATGCATGTACATTGTCTATATTTCAAAAGATACATAAGGCTCTACAGTGAAAACAAGTCCTGCTCTGGGCCTAACCATCCAGCTTACCTTCCTGAATGCAGTCTTGCCAAGCGTTTGTATACTCCTCTGGATACAGTCTATGCTTACACAGATACAGGTGTTCTTAATTTTTAAACCATAAAAATGCTCGGCACACTCTTTTCCACCTTGCTCTTTTCTCTAAACAATATATCTTAGAGATCCTTCCATCAGTAAGCAGAGTTTAAACAAATTGGACACCCCAGAGTGATTCGGAGGGGACCCAGTAACTTTTTTTTTTTCTTTCCAGCAGTGAGTCTTTGCTGCTGTGTGGGCTTTCTCTAGTTGCGTTGAGAGGTGGGTACTCTCTAGATGTGGTGTGCTGACTTCTCACTGTGGTGGCTTCTCTTGTTGTAGAGCTAGGGTGCATGGGCTTTAGCAGTTGCAGCTCATGGGTTTAGGTGCCCTGTGTTCATGTGGAACCTTTCCAGACCAGGAACTGAACCCATGTCCCTTGAATTGGCAGGCAGATTCTTAACCACCAGACGACCAGGGAAATCCAAGTCAAGTCTTTTTTAAGTCTTTATAACTTGGTTGCCAAAGTGACTGTTCATCCTGGGGATTAAAAGATCTTTTTCTCTTTTGAGGCACCACTAAGCTTTGGCTGGAATCCTCTGGAATTTTTCTCATCCAAGGTTTCTAATTCTATCTTAATTTATTAGACTGGACAATACATTTCTGTTATACAGTGTATGTTTCAATTTAATTTTCTTCTTCAGTGAACTTGAGAACACCTGTGAATCAACCACTCGGTAATGAAGTTTAGTTCAAAATAGAATTGTAAGAGATTTTTAATGTTCTAAAAGCCTGTGACATTCTCTTGGGGTGAAGCAGGTGCTATGGAAAGAGGATTGAGAATGGGCACTTGGCGGGCAGGGGCGGGGGGTATTCTGCAGACATTTACACATCACTATATCCCTAAGGTTTTGAATATCCAGGCTTTAGTTCCTCTCTACTAGCCTATGGAGTCCATGTGAGAAAGATTACTGACACTTTATAAATTTAAAAGAAAAATATATGAAATACATGTACAGAGAAATCAACATTTCCATTCAGAGAAGTCGTGTCTCTATTGCATCCTCCAGTGATTCACAAGTGGTACCCTCAGCCCTGTACCCACGATCTAGTCCTACTCTCACTGCTAAGTTTCTGTGCCCTTAGCCAGGTCCCAGAAAGTCTAGGTCTGGTATGCTGGTGGCTTCCAGGTCACCTTGCCTCAACTCTGCCACATCTCCACAGCCTAAATTCTTCCAAGAAAATGGCACCAACACTACATTTTTATCAGCCTAAATTTTATTGCCATGAGCACATTTTTTTCCTTACAGATGCTAAGGAAAGGCATCACTCTGCATATGGCCAGGTTATTTTTAACCATTTGCAAGTCTGGGGAGCAACTTCTCTTCCACTTCAACAAGAGCTGGCCTACTGGAAAATAGACTCTTAGGAAATAGACCTCAACTTTTAAGTTCATTACGATCCAGAAAGTGTTGAAGATCCCTTCAAAATACAATTCAATGCTCTATTCATAAAGTCCTTCAGATGCTTCGGTTCCAAGAATACCAAGTGGAAGAGGCAAATCCTGACCTCTAAACTTAACCAGCCAGTGTTCCTATATAACAGCACCCAATATGCTGGTCATGAAGATTAGCAGTGAGCAGCAACCCTGCTCAGGGGGCCTCTGGGTTAAAAGCACGCACAATGTTTCTACCAAACCAATTCAGATGCCCATGAAAGGATGTCAAAATATATTGCATAATCCCCCAAATACTCCTCCAAAGATGCACCCAAGGAAAGTTTCAGATTGGCCTGTATTCCATAAAGACCAGGGCAGCTCAGGTTAACATTAACATTTCATAGAGTCTAATAACAAAATGCTCTACACACACACACAAAAAAATGTTGTCTATCAAAAGTACATGAAACAAAGACTTGCAAATATTAAGACCAGATGTCGGAAATACTGGAGAAAGCATTTACTTACAGCATACCCAGTGAGATATAGAAAGACACATTCACTATTGAGTGAATGTAGCTTTCACCGAGTGTTTTTCTCAAATAGTGACCAGTAACAAAGCAATTTGTGCTTAAAAATTTAATCCCCAAAAGGAGGTTTTTTTGGGCTTTTTTTCCAGTTCTTGTCAGGAAGCTCTTTTAGCATTAAGCCATAATAGCTCAATAAATAAACAAAGTCACCTTTTCTTGTCCCATGTTCAAAATGTCAAGTGCTAGAGGAGGGCAAACAGTTCACCTTCTCTCAAGTACCCATCGATTTAAATTATAATTAATCCTCTGGTGACAACCCAAGGGGTGGTGGGGAATGTAAGCAGGTCAGTCCCTGGAGAGGTGTTCCTGTCTCCCTTAAAGAAAGATTCCATTAAGAGAGGCTAGCATGCACACAAGTACACACACATATAACCAGGGCTTAGCGGCTGGGATTTTCTTTGGGGAGTTGACTGCCTTCCCCATTAACCCTCTAGAAGGGCAAAGGGGAGAAGGGATCTGGGCAGAGGGATCCTTACAAATGCCAAAGCAATACTGGGCAAAGCGGCTCAGCCCCAGAGAAATTCTGGGACCACTGACACTACCATGCCCTGAGCCCAACCCAGCCCAGGGAGAGATGACCAGCCAAAAAGGCACTTCATCTTGGAGTGGAGCTGGAGCCCCAGGTTTCCAATTTCCTGGCTATTGTCAATTTGTATAGTGGACTCCATATTATCTACACTTAAGAGACTTTTAATTTCCTTTCCTAATAATAAAAGTCTGTCTGAGGTGGTTATAAATTGTGTACTTATCGACCTCTGGGACTAGGGCTGAGGGCAGCGTGAATGGAGTGCAGGTTAGGGAGGAAGAAGGGGGTGGGAAGAGCCTCTGGGTTCCTTCTGCAAAAATGCCTTCTGCTCGGCTCCCTCGCTCTGGCTGGTCTCAGGAACAGAGCTGTCAGAGAAGGGGCAGCGCTGCCGTCAGCACTCCAGGCCACCTCAACACGCACTGAGACTGACTAGAGACCAGACAAGAGGGAAATAACCTGTTCCTGGGAGGGAAATCTGGAGAGGCGGGGGGCATGCTGCTAAGCAGTGGGGTTTGTCCGGCAAGACTGGCTCTCAGCTGGAGCAGGCTCAGCAAACCACAGCCCAGGGCCACATCAGGCCCACCTCCTGCTCTTATTTGTTGTTGTTCAGTTGCTCAGTTGTGTCCGACTCTTCGCGATCCCATGGACTGCTACTCAAAGTCACATCCATTGAGTCGATGACGCCAATCAACATCTCATCCTCTGTCGCACCCTTCTCCTCCTGCCTTCAATCTTTCCCAGCATCAGGGTCTTTTCCAATGTGTCAGTTCTTTGCATCAGGTGGCCAAAGTATTGAAGCTTCATCTTCAGCATCAGTCCTTCCAATGAATATTCAGGACTGATTTCCTTTACAGTTGACTGGTTTGATTTCCTTGCAGTCCAAAGGACTCTCAAGAGTCTTTTCCAACACCACAGTTCAAGAGCATCAATTCTTTGGCACCCAGCCTTCTTTATGGTCTAACTGTCACACCCATACGTGACTACTGGAAAAACAGTAGGTTTGACTAGACGGACCTTTTTTATCTGAACACAACCACCAATTAGCTCTGGCTGCTTTCTTGAGACAATAGCAGAGCTGAGGATTTGAGAGTTGAGTTGTAGGTACATGGCCCACCTAAAATAGCTGGTATTTGACCTCGTACAAGAAAGAGTTGCCAGCCACTGATCAGAGAGGGTACAAATGACAGCTAATAGGTTGTTCCTGTAATCCGCATAGGAGATGACATGTTTTCATGTTAAATGCTGCCTGCTTGCTTGAAGGAAGGGTAGTATATTTAGGGGGAGTCTATCAGGAACTACACTGTAGGGCCTCTGAAGTCTGTGATCCAAGCCCAGGTGACAGAGAGAGGTCACTGGGAGCTGAGGGAGCTGGGGACGTTACTTGCAGGTTCAGGGAACTTAACTGGGTCTGATAGATGGGCAATAGCAGCAGAGCCAGAGAAGCCTGGTGTCTCAGGTAGGGGTGTCATCATGGGAAACAGAGACCAAGTCCTCAAGGCCAAGGGGGAGGCCTCTGCAGAGCAAAGGGCCTTTATGACTTGGAAGCAGTAAAAAGGAATAACAGCAGCAGCTACTACTCAGTGCTTATTGTAATTTTGCCTACATTATCTCATTCTCTCCTTATAACTCTGTGAGGTAGGTATTATTATTCTCCCTATTTTACAGATGAGAAAACTGAGATCTGGGAAGATTAAGCAGTTTTCCGAAGGTCTACAGCAATTAAGTAGCAGAGCTGAGGGACTTCCCTGGTGGCTAAGTGGTAAAGACTCCGTACTCCCAACGCAGGGGTCATGGATTCAATCCCTGGTCCAGGAACTGAGACGCTGCATGGTACAGTCACAAAGAAAAAAGAAAAAAAAAAGTTAGCTCTCAACACTATTGCTGTTACCACCATGCCCTAAATCTCTGCTTCCTTCTGAGATTCTATAATGATGTCATCATGTCACGTGCTGGACCTGCTCCTCTCTGGCATTGATTTCAACCACAAAGTTACCTTAAAAAAAAAAAAAANCCTAAATCTCTGCTTCCTTCTGAGATTCTATAATGATGTCATCATGTCACGTGCTGGACCTGCTCCTCTCTGGCATTGATTTCAACCACAAAGTTACCTTAAAAAAAAAAAAAAGAAACAGAGCTGAAATTCCAGCCCGGTGAGCCCAATCCCAGAGCCCATGCACTAACCACTGTGCAGAAATGAGGCTACAGAGAAAGGACGGGGTACCTTAGTGGAAATATATATATTAAATACATATTAAAAATATATATATATATATATATATTTATGNATTTCAACCACAAAGTTACCTTAAAAAAAAAAAAAAGAAACAGAGCTGAAATTCCAGCCCGGTGAGCCCAATCCCAGAGCCCATGCACTAACCACTGTGCAGAAATGAGGCTACAGAGAAAGGACGGGGTACCTTAGTGGAAATATATATATTAAATACATATTAAAAATATATATATATATATATATATTTATGTATATATATATATACACACATGCTTTTTTCCTTTGACAGTTGGAATAAACTGGTAACAGTTGTAGTTTGGGGAAAATGGCTAGCTGCTAGTGAGAAATTAACAACCCAGGAGACAGAGAGAAGATAGTTACAGTGGTCTAGGAGTGAATGATGTGGGATTGAAGTGAGAGGATAACGGCAGGGATGGGGAGAAGAGTCAGCAGCAGCTGAGACTGAGGTCCTCCTCATCAGGCAACATCAGGTGATAGTGGCCATGCGAAGCACCCTGTACTCCTGTCTCTACTAGGGGTCCCCTCTCTACTACAGATCCTGTCTCTACTAGGGATCCCCCTCTGTACTAGGGAGCCCCTCTGTACCAGGGAGCCCCTCTCTACTAAGGATCCCATNTTGGCCATATCTGGGGATTTACAAAGGCTCTTCAGATAGGTTTTGGTACCATGTCCAAAGGCAAAGTGACAGGTCACAAAGGCACAACTCAAAGAGACAGGACAAGCAAACGAGCAGATGAATGTCACACGTCTCATCATTTTCCCAAAGCACCATCATGCCACTATTTTTCAGCCTTTCTTATTGTTTATGTATTGATTGACTGGGCAACATAGCAACAATAAACTCAATCAGGCCATGCATGCCTGCTAAATCGCTTCAGTCGTGTCCAACTCTTTGCAACCCTGTGGACCGTAGCCCATCAGGCTCCTCTGTCCATGGGATTCTCCAGGCAAGAATGCTGGAGTGGGTTGTCATTTCCTCCTCCAGGGGATCTTCCAACCCTAGGATCAAACCCACATTTGATCGTGTCTCCTGCATTGGCAGGCAAGCTCTTTACCACTAGAGCCACCTAGGAAGCCCCAGCAGTAGTAATTCAAAATGCCAGATCCACAGTCTACATTTGGTTAAGCCTTTTCACCTCGTCTGTGTCACAGGGAATGCAGCCTTGGCTGGAGGCAAGCTTGCAAATACCCCCAATACTCTCAGGGTGCACAGCTCAGTGCTAGGAGTCATAGGAGGATGAACTGCTGGTCCAGGGCTTGCAGAGCTGAGCCTTCGATTGGAGAGGTGAGATCTCTGAAGTGTTGCCAGAGAAGCAAGGAAGTGAGGTCCTGGACAATATGGTAGAGGCAGGACCTTTCAAGTCAGATCGTGGAGGCTGCAGGGGTCTTTGGGAGAGGGAGACGGGCCTCTGGATGGTGGTGCAAAGGTAGAGAGCAGTCTGGGGGTACTTAGGGTGAGAGGACAGGTGACTGCAGGGCGCTGGCTGGTCCCAGGCTGTGGAAGGCCTTGAGTATCAGACAGAAAGATACGGCTTTGGATGGAATAGAACTTGAGCCCCGGAGAGAAGTGCCTGGGCCCCCAGCAGAAGGCGCATGAAACAGAAAAGAGAATATGAGGCAGAATTCAGCCCCAGCTCTGCAGCTGGCAGACTCTGGGATCTGGACCTGCTCCTTAGCTTCCTCAGTCTCCTCACCTTTAAAGTCAGGATAATTATAGTACCAATTTCAAGTTGCTAAGAAGAAGAATGAGTGAGATAATGTATATCGAGAACTTAGCACAGGGCTTCTCACATACTGAAAGTTCAATCAGCGTTATCTGAATTTTGAAACTACTGTTTATTAGTAGGAATATTAGGGAGATGCAACTTCCTTAGGAACTGAGCCCACTGGGCTTGACCTGAAGGTTATAGACTGATAAACCATATCAAAAATCTGCCAGACAAAGCCAATGCTCACTTTGCCTTTTGTGCCCTGCAACTGGGCTGGTCCGCTTAGGTAAATGGGTCTGTACATTCCAGGAGAATAGCCTGAGTATAACTGGGACCCACAGCAGAGAGGTATCACATAAGAACAGGGAGAAATGGTCCAAACTTCTGGCAGGTGGAGGCAGAGTGGACCTTGGCAGGGAGTAGACATTGTAGGAAGGGCAGTGCATATAGCCAGTAGAACAGAAGGGAAATTTCTGTATACCTGCAGGGAAATGGTTTGGTAGCTACTTTCAATCCTGCCTGACTGGAAGCTCCTTGGAGACAGGAACTCACCCTTCTCACTCACTGCAGCATCCTCAGGTGAGGCACCCAGCGAGAACTCCAGGATCCTTCAGTAGAGGGCTTTGTTGAATTTCACCACCATCTCCCAGCCTTTCTAGCTCTGGCTGCCAAGGATGGTTCACGCCTCCTCCATGGTCACACACTCTGGCCTCAAGCAACCTTACATAGTGGCATGAAGTCTCTTGACTTCCAGGGTCTCCATACTCTGGCCTAAGACATTTGGATGCAGAAGATAGTGTTCTCTGCAGGAGAAAGGGTTGCGGTACTGTCACACCTGATCACTTTCATCCAAATGTTGTTAATCACACTAATAAAAAGAACCAATATTTCCTGTGCTCCTAATAGCACTGATCACTGCACTAAGTGCTTTGTATGAGTCATATTTTTTCATCTTCACAAAATCCATGTTACAAGATACAGAAGACTGAGTAACTTGCCCCAGGTCCTCCAGTCAGCCAAAACCCAGTGAGGACTTCTGATCCAGGAACCTATGCTCTCTAGCGGCAGGACACTGAGCCCTGGGAAGTGGGTCAGTGAGGGGCACTGCTGGGACAGATAGGCAGGTCCTAGGGGATGTGACNTTCACAAAATCCATGTTACAAGATACAGAAGACTGAGTAACTTGCCCCAGGTCCTCCAGTCAGCCAAAACCCAGTGAGGACTTCTGATCCAGGAACCTATGCTCTCTAGCGGCAGGACACTGAGCCCTGGGAAGTGGGTCAGTGAGGGGCACTGCTGGGACAGATAGGCAGGTCCTAGGGGATGTGACCTTTCCAGTGTCTGTGTTGAAAAAGCAGGAGACATGGGGACCCAGTGAGTAGGAACCCCAGAGCCTCCCTGAACACACTACTCCCTCACAGTTTTCCCCCAGTTTTGTTCCAGAAGTTGGCACCTCTCAGAGAGCTTTGGGGGCTGTGAGGTTAAATGAAGGTTCTTGCAGGTCCACCTGCTTTCACTGGGATTTTTCTCAGTATTAGGAAAACTCAGGGCTGACATTTAAATATTAAATGCCCAAGGGCAATCTTCAAGGTTTGAAAACCTGAAGGGTTAATCCCAGAGGAAAAATAGCCATCCGGTGACAATATGAAAATGTACAGTTAAGATCATTTCCTAAACTTCCTGTGATTCAGGATGGAAAAGAAAATGGTTCAAGTATACTTGATGTCCATCTACAGGATGCTTTTTTTTTTTTCCTGTAAAGATGAAACAAGATGTGGTGCATATATACAATGGAATATCCCTCAGCCGTTAAAAAGAATGAAATAATGCCATTTGCAGCCACATGGATGGACCTAATGATAGTCATACTGAGTGAAGTGAGTTAGACAGAGAAGGAGAAATATTGTATGACACTCTATATGAGGAGTCTAAAATGATACAAATGAACTTATTTACAAAACAGAAACAGACTCACAGACTTAGAAAATGAATTAATGATTGCCAAGGGGGAAGAATGGAGGAAAGGAATAGTTAGGGAGTTTGGGATGGACATGTACACTCTGCTATATTTAAAATGGATAACCAACAAGGTCCTACTGAATAGCACATGGAATTCTGCTCGGTATTATGTGGCAGCCTGGATAGGAGTGGAGTTTGGGGAGAATGGATACACGTATTTGTATGGCTGAGTCCCTTTGCTGTTTACCTGAAACTATCACAACACTGTTAATCAGCTATTCTCCGATATAAAATTAAAAGATAATATATTTCAGGTTTCAACTTCAACATCAAAAATACTAGAGTCCTCTCCTGGACTACATTTGGCCTTTGCTTCAGCCTGTCAGACCCCCCTTCATTCCCCACCTCCCTGCACTTCACATATAATTCCTGGTGTTATAGGAAATGACATCAATATGGAGGTAACATACATATGCTTTCAATATGTCATCTATCCGTGTTACATTTGGGGAGCATTTAGCAGGAAGAACAACAAAATTGGAACCTTGAATTCTGGAGAAATTTAAACTGTTGGAAACATAGCAAGTCAGGGCTCACTAAGCCACATACACAAACCATCCATAAACTGACCTTCAGAGTAGAGCTCAGACGTCTGCAGGTCAAAATGAGGGGCTGAGCGCACTGATCAGAGCACTTCTCACCCAGACACGAGAGAAAGACTGCAAGAAGTACAGGCGTGTGCATCTCTGCGGCAAAGAATAGAAAGTTCCCTCTCACTGTTGCAATTCTTAGAGAACTAGGCTCGCGCTCTCTCTCTCTCTCTCTCTCTTTTTTTTTTTTTTTGCATTAGACTTGATAGAAGAACATCTGAGCGAAAAACTTGTAAGTCTGTATTTTACTTAGTGGTTCCTTCCAAGACAGAAGAAGAGAGACCCTGAAGCTATTTCAGCTTTTCAAAATGCTAAAGAAATTGTACATACTTTTTTCTCCCTTTGTTTCTGACTAGAATTATATCAACTCTATGAGTGAACACAGATTATCACAGACTAACTGGGGAAGTTGGTGGTTAATATCTTTAGGTTGATAACTAAGCTAGTCCCCACCCAGGAGATAAAGTTTGCTTCTGAAGAAAATTTTTGAAATCGTGAGGTCTCTGAGGGGAAAATGAGTAACAGAGCCATTGCTGACCAAGAGATTGGGAACCACTAGGTGAACCAGTATCAGTCTGGCCAGGCTCCAGCCTTTAATATGGAGTAAATAAGAATTGTTCACTCTTTTCAGATCAACTTTTATTTTAATGATTTTCCAAGTATATTCTATATCCCTGAAACCTTGCTCAAAAGTTGCCCATAGAATCCCTTGTTTTGCAATCTAACTGCTAGAAAGAACCAAAGAAGTAGATTTGGAAGTAAAATATATTTAATTGAATTGCCTTTTGTTTTGACAGATGTTTTATACAGTACTTTGTCTGTTAAGAACAAGATGTTCCAATAAATATTGGATAAGTGGGAGAGAAAATTTACTACAAGGCCATAAATCAATTGGCAAGAGGTCATAAACTGCAAGATTGGTGCTCAAAGCATTTATTAGATTATCAGAATCTAAGATTGATCTGTAGCTTTATCTGCCTTCTCCTATCCATCATTTTTATGGGACATGAAAAAGAGTTATAAAGGACAAATTGCATTTAAAAAAATTATAATACAGGTTTTAGACAAAGCAGTGCCAGGATATGGAACTAGATTAAAATAAGTGATAAATCAAGAAAGATCTCCAAAATAGAAATATTTCTGTCACTTGCTAGGACGTAAGTGCCAGTTTAGTAAGAAATGAAATATTAAGGTAAGAGAAATCATGGAAGTTTTAAAATACAGAGGGGTCTAGAGATTGTCTCATCTGATACCTATCACTTTACAAACAAAGAAACGAAGATCCACAAGGTTAAGGGATTTCTGCAATAGCGCAGCCGGTTTGTAGCATTAAAGACCTTATTTCTGCTAAAGATAACACAGAAAGTTTTGTGATTGGTCTTCCTTTTTGGAAGAATCTAATTTAGTAACAGAGAGTACATAAATTTAAGATATTTACCATGAACTCCTTGAGGACAGGAAAGGATTCTTTTTTTTTTTTTTAACTACATATTTCCTCAATACTTGCCTGTAGACTTCAAAGTCTGGAAGACTCTTCATACCGAAACTGTGTTTCACTCTCACAGTGTGCTGGTGGTCCCACAGGCCCAACCACAGGCCTGGTCCCAGCCTCCACGTGCTGTGGATGAGGCAAGGGAGACATTTATCTAGCAACTGGGGATGGGAAACCGAAGAAGGCAATGGCACCCCACTCCAATACTCTTGCCTGGACGGAGGAGCCTGGTAGGCTGCAGTCCATGGGGCCGCTAAGAGTCGGATACGACTGAGCATCTTCACTTTCACTTTTCACTTTCATGCATTGGAGAAGGTAATGGCAGCCCACTGCAGTGTTCTTGCCTGGAGAATTCCAGGGACGGGGGAGCCTGGTGGGCTGCCGTCTATGGGGTTGCACAGAGTTGGACACGACTGAAGCAACTTAGCAGCAGCAGCAGGGGATGGGAAACACACTCTGTTACTTGGGTGATCTGAGGCCTGTTTCCTTTTGGGCCAGGCAGGAAGGGCTCCTTCCTTCTCAAGAGGCAGGTCATACTAGAGGGAGGCAAGTGAGCTACTGGGTGTGCAACTTAAGGAGGCACTCACTCTCAGAGTCATGCCAGTTCAGGGGCAGTCCTTATAGGCCCCTGAATAGTGAGTGCCTTCTTAAATCATATGTCCTAGAGCCTGGCTCACCAGGAAGAGGAGATTTGCTAAAGCAAAGGACATCTGGAAGCCTAAAAGAGGAGAGGGCAAGGAGGACAAGACTACCCAGCTTCCTAAGTGCCTCCGTGTTCCCCCCTTTCCAAACCACACCCAGGAGACACAGTGCTGAGGAGACTCAAAGGTGAATACGACAAGGGCTCAGTCCTGGAGATGCTTTCAGACAAATCAAGGAACCAGACCTGCAGTGTCTCACAGCACAGAGTGAATTTCACTCTATTCGTTAATCTCAAGCAAAATGCTGTGGGGACACAGAAGAAAAAGTGAGGAGGATGAATTGAAAAAANGGTGAATACGACAAGGGCTCAGTCCTGGAGATGCTTTCAGACAAATCAAGGAACCAGACCTGCAGTGTCTCACAGCACAGAGTGAATTTCACTCTATTCGTTAATCTCAAGCAAAATGCTGTGGGGACACAGAAGAAAAAGTGAGGAGGATGAATTGAAAAAAGTCATTGTGAATTATGAGTTTGGTATTTATAAAAGGAGAAGGAGAGGAGATGGGAGTATCAGATTCTGCCCAGCCACTGGGTTCTACTATGGCAGGGGAAAGGTGGGCTGGCAATGCCAAGGGGAGCCTGGGGAATGCAGAAGGCATGAAGCCTAGCCGCTTCCAAACAGGAGGTTCTACCAACCTTGAATGTGCTGCAAAGTGGAGCTCTGAATATAGTGTTCCCACATGAAATGCAAGACCCTCCGGTAAATTTGANCACTCACTCTCAGAGTCATGCCAGTTCAGGGGCAGCCCTTATAGGCCCCTGAATAGTGAGTGCCTTCTTAAATCATATGTCCTAGGGCCTGGCTCACCAGGAAGAGGAGATTTGCTAAAGCAAAGGACATCTGGAAGCCTAAAAGAGGAGAGGGCAAGGAGGACAAGACCACCCAGCTTCCTAAGTGCCTCCGTGCTCCCCCCTTTCCAAACCACATCCAGGAGACACAGTGCTGAGGAGACTCAAAGGTGAATACGAAAGGGCTCAGTCCTGGAGATGCTTTCAGACACATCAAGGAACGAGACCTGCAGTGTCTCACAGCACAGAGTGAATTTCACTCTATTCGTTAATCTCAAGCAAAATGCTGTGGGGACACAGAAGAAAAAGTGAGGANAGACACAGTGCTGAGGAGACTCAAAGGTGAATACGAAAGGGCTCAGTCCTGGAGATGCTTTCAGACACATCAAGGAACGAGACCTGCAGTGTCTCACAGCACAGAGTGAATTTCACTCTATTCGTTAATCTCAAGCAAAATGCTGTGGGGACACAGAAGAAAAAGTGAGGAAGATGAATTGAAAAAAATCATTGTGAACTATGAGTCTGGTATTTATAAAAGGAGAAGGAGAGGAGATGGGAGTATCAGATTCTGCCCAGCCACTGGGTTCTACTACTGCAGGGGAAAGGTGGGCTGGCAATGCCAAGGGGAGCCTGGGGAAATGCAGAAGGCATGAAGCCTAGCCGCTTCCAAACAGAAGGTTCTACCAACCTTGAATGTGCTGCAAAGTGGAGCTCTGAATATAGGGTTCCCACATGAAATGCAAGACCCTCCGGTAAATTTGAATATCATGGAATCAACAAATAATTTATTAATATAAGTATGTCACAAATATGGAACATTAGGACTAAAAAAACTTGCTTACCTGGAATTCGAATTTAATTAGGTTTCCCATTTTCATATATATATATATGTATATTATTTGCTAAATCTGGCCACCTTATCTGAATAGAGCTGATGACAAAGTAAATAGAGTGGAAGGAATGGCGGGTGATTAAGGAAGGTTCCTGAGGGGCTTTACCGGGAGGTCCAGGCTATCCCACTGCAGAGAAATCCTCTGCTCTAAAAGGAAAGTGGTAGAAAGAATCCTAGAACTGGAGGAGAGTTCAAAACAGTGGTTCTCAACCCGGGACACACATTAGAATGTCCCAAGAGAGCTCTTAAAAACCATCACTGCCTGAGTCCATCCTCAGAGACTCTGATTTAATTGGTTTCAGTGTGGCCTAGGTATTAATATTTTTTAAAGCTCCCTGGGTGGTTCTAATGTCAAACAGGGTTGAGAACCACTGCTTTGGAGACCACTAAGTCCTTTCCTCTGAGGCAGAGGGTCAGACAGAGCTGGGTTTAAGATCCAACTTTATCGCTTCCTGGCTGTGACCTAAACTATGCCTGTTTTCCCCTAAGGCAGGGAGAATAACTGTTTGTACATTGTATGGTTATTGTATAGACTGTTGCAGACTTTCAGTTAAACACGCAAATTGAGTGCATGCATTTAAAATCCATTCTATTCTGAAGCCCTACTGAAATGATAGTGGAAGAATAAAAATTTTATACCAACCCACACATCCACTCACCTACTAGAGTAGGGAAAGCTGGTTTGTAAGTGTCTGCAGATGGGGAGAAACTAATAAAAAGCAAGCCAAGTTACACCACAGAACCCCAAAAAGTTTCAGACAGGGAGGTAGCAGGGTGCTCTGCAAGTCAATCTAAGAGCTAGGCTAACAGCCAGATGACTCATTAATTGTGTGCATAGGAGGAAGACAGACCCCCAAACCCCTTCCCCCAACACTTGCTTGTGGTGGTCACCCATCTAGAGAGAGAAACCAGAGAGGGATAGTTTCAAGGACACTCGATGGACACTGAAGACACTCGTGGATACGTAATGAAAGTGGGAGGTGGCATTTAATTAAAATAAGGGGAAGGAGTGAAAATGGCAGGCTGAACAGTGAGAGCCCCATACTGTCCCCTGCATACTGGCAGCTAGGGGTTCACCCAAAAGACAGGAGACTCTAAAGAACTTGACCAGCACAAGAGGAGGATAGGTGCTGACATTAGGGGATCTCCCAAAGAAAGACTGGGTGCCCCCATCACTCAAGGCCCACACACAGGTCCTTCCCTCACTTTTTGGAAACTCACTAGAGATCCAAGATAGAAGAGATCAGAAGAGAGCCTCTAACATGCTGCTGCTGCTGCTAAGTCACTTCAGTCGTGTCTGACTCTGTGTGACCCCATAGACGGCAGCCCACCAGGCTCCCCTGTCCCTGGGATTCTCCAAGCAAAAACACTGGAGTGGGTTGCCATTTCCTTCTCCAATGCATGAAAGTGAAAAGTGAAAGTGAAGTTGCTCAGTCATGTCTGACATGGACTGCAGCCTACCAAGCTCCTCCATCCATGGTATTCTCCAGGCAAGAGTACTGGAGTGGGGCGCCACTGCCTTCTCCGCTCTAACATGCTAGAGAGATCAAAAGCAAATAAGGGGGGAAATAAGCACTTGAAAGAAACATAATTCAAGGAGCAGAATAAAACAGAAGAGAAACCTATAATGAATATGAATAAGAACACAACAATAACCCAAGAGATCCAATATCTAATAGTTCTATAATGAAGATTTCCCAGAAATCAAGACATACTTTTCTGTATTGAACAAATCCAACCAGTATAGCAACACTTGCCACACCTACACACACACACACACACACACACACACACACA
>SJYA01001563.1:939803-1019472 GCA_006410615.1 Neotragus moschatus | reverse complement strand
GCCATTTCCTTCTCCAATGCATGAAAGTGAAAAGTGAAAGTGAAGTTGCTCAGTCATGTCTGACATGGACTGCAGCCTACCAAGCTCCTCCATCCATGGTATTCTCCAGGCAAGAGTACTGGAGTGGGGCGCCACTGCCTTCTCCGCTCTAACATGCTAGAGAGATCAAAAGCAAATAAGGGGGGAAATAAGCACTTGAAAGAAACATAATTCAAGGAGCAGAATAAAACAGAAGAGAAACCTATAATGAATATGAATAAGAACACAACAATAACCCAAGAGATCCAATATCTAATAGTTCTATAATGAAGATTTCCCAGAAATCAAGACATACTTTTCTGTATTGAACAAATCCAACCAGTATAGCAACACTTGCCACACCTACACACACACACACACACACACACACACACACAATCACACACAATCAAAGGGGAGAAATAATGTCAATTCCAAATTCATCATGGAATTTCAATATCCTAGGGACTTTAAAAAAGCCTAATGTTGAGAGAAGGGGAGAGAGAGTACACACTAGAGCAAGAAAGAGAAGTCATATACAAAGGATTTAAGATCAGAGTGAAACTAAAAAGCAGTAAAGTCATTAATATCTTCAGATCCTAAGGAAAATGTTCTGCTTAGAATTCTATACCCTGCCAAACTATGAATCAAGAGTGAGGTTTGAATAAAATTATCAAACGTGCAAGGTATCAAATTCTGCTCTTTTGCCGCTTCCTTATTGGAAGGAATATGTGTTTTATCAAAACTTGAGGGAAAAAATAGAGAAGACAAAGACATGGGATCCAGAAAACAGATCACATATAAGAGTGAGGTAAAAAGAATTCCAGGATAAGAGAGAAGGTAAGGCTCAGGATGACAGCACGTGGCAGACCAAGATACCAGTCAGCCCAGAGTGGAGCGGCACAGGGGACTCTAGCCGGGAACATTCCAAATGAAAGTGAACTGAAGTTTATTTAATTTGTGTGACAACGTGGAGAAGAGCTTAATGCTTCTGTTGGGAAATCTGAGACTCCTTTTTCTACGTAGATAGAAACTCAAGCAATCAAAGTGAGCATGAATTTCAAAGCAAATTCATGTCATAGAGCAAACGACATGGAATCTTAGAATACTTTGGAAGTATTGTTGATAGAAAATACTGTTTACATTCATTACATTGAATATTTAGTTAAAAATGGGGAGGATCAGAGGAGCAGAAATGTGGCAGGGTGGATGGGTAAAGGAGCTGAACCACACCCTTTAATCAATAGATAGTGTGTATTTTAAAAATTAAGTAATAATATCATAAGCATCTGATTTAGAAATCTGGAGAGAAATAAGTGAGAAGAAGCTAAAGTGAGTGGCTTAAGGAATGAAACAGGGTTGGGAAGGGGATTGCTGTTTTTCATTATAAAGCCTCTAGTTGTATTTTACTTTTTATATTATATACATGTATTTCTTTTTTTTCCCATGTATTTCTTTAACGTAGCTCCTCACGCAGTGCTTTGTGTTGAATAATAGCTCAATGAATGTTGGCTGCTATTATCACATCCTAGATTGAAACTGGACAATAGAGATGTTGTGGCTTGCCTAAAACGTCCTCCTCCCCAAATAACCAGAAGCAAAACTAGAACCTCTTTATTCAAACCATTTTTGAAGGGCATCCTCTGCACCAGACTCAGGGATGAGCTACTCCCAGTCCATGAGTTTGTAGTCTGGTCAGGTTGGGAAGGAACAAGTATGTACATAACAATTCCACAAATACATCTTGGTAAGTGCCACGTTACAAGCTTCCAATAGTGATGAAACCAGCCTCTAGGCAAGATGACCCTCTCCATGTTGCAATCTTCATGCCAGTTATTGTTTTCCAGTCACTAAGTCATGTCTGACTCTTTTTGACCCCATGGACTGCAGTATACCAGGCTTCCCTGTCCTTCACTATCTCCCAGAATTTGCTTAAATTCATGGCCATTGAGTCAGTGATGCTATATAACCATCTCATTCTCTGCCGTCCTCTTCTCTTTTTGCCTTCAATCTTTCCCAGTATCAGTCTTTTCCAATGAGTCAGCTCTTCACATCAGATGGCCTAAGTATTGGAGTTTCAGCTTCAGCATTAGTCCTTCCAGTGAATATTCAGGGTTGATTTCCTTTAGCATTGACTGGTTTGATCTCCTTGAAGTCCAAGGGAATCTCAAGATTCTTCACCAGCACCACAATTCAAAAGCATCAGTTCTTTGGCACTTAGCCTTCTTTATGGCTCAATTCTCACAACCTTATGTGACTACCGGAAAAACCATAGCCTCGTCTACAAAGTGATGTCTTTGCTTTTCAATACACTGTCTAGGTTTGTCATAGTTTTTCTTTCAAGGAGCAAACATCTTCTAATTTCATGGCTGCAGTCACTGTCTGCAATGATTTTGGAGCCAAATAAAATCTGTCACTGTGTCTACTTTTTCCCCTTCTTCTTGCCAGAAAGTGATGGGACCGGATACCATGATCTTTGTTTTTTGAATGTTGAGTTTTAAGCCAGCTTTTTCACTCTCCTATTTCACCCTCATCAGGAGGCTCTTTAGTTCCTCTTCACTTTCTGCCACTAGAGTGGTATCATCTGCATATCTGAGGTTGTTGATATTTCTCCCTGCCATCTTGATTCCAGCTTGTGATTCATCCAGCCCAGCATTTCACATGATGTACTCTGCCAGACTGGGTCATAAATTTTGAGGGCTATCCACCATGGATGCTAAATTTTAATACATGAGAGTTTTAGGCTCTGGAGGTAATATATGTACTTCATCACATTTTTCTTTTTTATTTTCAACTTTTAGAGGAAAGCCTGTACTCATGTTATAAAATATACTGCAGCAGTCAGTAGGATTATTTGAGTAGCTTAGGTCATGGACTCTAGCTATTTTTTTATGTCAGTCAATTTATTCTTTGAGTTCTGCTTTGTTGAAGCATTATCAACAAGCTTCTGGTCCCTTCCTAATTCACATTCAAAAAGAATTGAAGAACTTTGGTCAAAAAGCCTAGGAAGTCCCTCCTTTACTACCACTGGTGTCTTCTCTGGAGCTGGTCATGCTGCACAAGTTCACAGAACAGCAGTGCTGAGGGCTGTAAAAGAGTCTTTCCTGAAAATAAAATAATAAAAAAATCAAGCTCAGCTGGATTCTGATTTAATAGTATCTGGCAAGCTAACTATATTATTTTTGAACACACAGACATAAATTTGAGATGAATAATAAAACTGAAGTATAACATGGACAAAGGAAATATAAAATTCACCTAATCTTCAAAAGAAATTCTATACTTGAATAATTAACTATGCTCTATTTATAAAACTAGAATAATTGAAAACAGGATTTTCAGTTGATTCATATAGCCTCTGAAATATTTATTATTGCAAGTCGAAAAGATCTGTCTGGGGTTTGTCACTGAAAATGTCTAAACTCAGTGTCCAGATGTTTATTTAAGTTGCTCCCACAGAGTTCTAATGTCAATAACAGGGGTTATCAGAGAGCATCGCTGTGTATCTTCCTTGACTAATATTCTCATTTCTTCTGCATCTTTGATGTTTTCTTTCATTAAGATTCCTGGCCCACATCCACAAAAATCTGCTGGGCTTGCATTAAAAATTAGTCTGCAGACTTGACATATGATGATGCCCTATGTCTCCACAAAGATAATATTTATCAGCAGTTATCATTTTGGCATTACCAACAGCAGTGTAGAGTCAATTTCAGAGAATGGAAAAGAATACAGAATCCAGATTTTAGAATGCCTAACTTGCAGATTCCAACTTCCTGCCTGTTCTTTTTTCCCTAATGTTAGATAAGCAAAATTAGAACAAGCAATGGGATTTCTCACCACGAATCCATGTGCATTCATTCCATTTCTCTCCTTCAGCCTCTCTTACCCTGTCTTCTTTTGAAAAACTAAAGTGAGATGACTTTAAAATAAAGGAAAACAGACCCTCTGTCAAAACTCACTTCCTATAGTTTCGGCAGAAAAAGACACCTGGGAGAACATTTTAAAGACAGACGACAACCTTTCTCTTCATGAGAAAGTGGCAAAAGACAAATGAGTCTGTTCTTGAGCTGATCAGATGGGGATTCTATTTTTAATCAGCTGTACAAAAGAAACAAGTTTTAGAAGTATCTCCTTCCCAAAACTAACTGAATTTTCCTCAAATTGTTAAAATACCTAGAACTCAAAGAAGGGAGACATGAGTAAATGAAGTTTATTTGAATAATAAAAAAAAAACAACTTTGCATCTGAAGCCTTGTTCAAGCTTATGGTGGAAGCTGCTGGGCAGATTAAAAGCAGCATGAAGTTAACACTACTTACCCACGGTTGTTCACTGTATCAATTTAAAGAATTAAATCTGATTTGAACTCCAATACAATGTAGAAAAAAAAAATTGGCGCTGGTGTGAAAAACCACTAATGATGCTAGACAGTGCCCTCTGGAAATCACTCCTGGGAACTGTGGACAGGTTAATTAGAAGGTCTTATCTGTGGAAAAATCTCCATCTATGTTGTAATCACGAGATTCATAAACTCATAAAATGCAACCCGAGAGGTAGCTTCCTAGCACAAAGTAGGCGCTCAATAAATGTTTATTGCCTTTTCAATGAACATCTAGTCTAACATTTCTATATTAATAGGTATTAACATAAAATTGGATCTCCAGGCAAACACATTTGGGAAATGCTGAGTTAGATAAAGCTAATCAGGCTTTGCAGTCTTGGATCTATCAAAGCCTTTAACATGCTAAGGTGGTTTTGAATTCCTAGGGGGCAGTGAGTGAGGAAGTGGAGCGTGATGCTGCACCTCCCAGACTCCTCTTACCACCAAACTGCCTTTTTCTCAGAATTTCTATTTTAAGAGACACATTTTTAAAAGACAACCACAATCCTATGACTTCATCTTAGAAACTGGATGATTCACATCTCCAGCAGTTAAGTGACTGGACCAAGTGCTCGAGTCAGCAGGAACTTTCTCCCCTCCCATTCTCATCTCCACATCTCCCTCTCCCTGCCACCCAATATATCTTGATTTAAGAGCCTAGAACACTTCCCCTGAGCTCTTTCACTGCTTTCCTGCTAAGATATTTATTTTTGCTTTTATTGGAGCCCCAAGAGGACACTCTTATAAACCCAGCAGTTGAGATAATGCAGCATTGCCTGGTGACACGCTACAATACCTTTAGCAAGATGTGGTCTCTTTTGAGAGATGAACATAAAGGGAGCAGTTACCACTTTCTTTGGAGGGAAGAGTAAGTAGCATTTATGCTTCCATCACACTTCTCACATAGGTAATTGTTAGCATTGCCCACTAGACTGTTAATTGCAAGAGGTCAAGAAATTAGTGCTATAGTCTGCCAGTGCCTAGGAGCTTCTAGGTGTTTGTGAACATGAGCTGAATAAATGAAGGATGGGAGAGGGACTTCACTAGTGATCCAGTGGTTAAGATTCTACTCTTCCAACACAGGGGGTGCAGGTTCGATCCCTGGTCAGGGAACTAAGTTTCCACATGCCACTCACTGCAGCAAAAAATGAAGGAAGGAAAGAATGACAAAAGGGACAAACCAACTAGCTCTGTCTTAAAGAGCTTCTCAGCTCTTGGAAAGAAAGACTAAACATCCCTCTGCCCACCAACACCAAAAGACACCAAGAGAAAAGTATGTCCAAAGAAGATCCAGACAGGAACCAAGAGGCTGCCAGGGGAGGCCAGGCAGAACAGTCCCCAGGGAGTCTCTTGGGATGCAGTTCACCTCTCGGGTTTCACAAAATGAGTTACCAAAGCAGTATGGCCAGTAGCTGCTGACCCTTTGATCAAAGTTAGCAAACTAGCTTTGTATCCTACGTTGTCCATACTTTTAAGGTATAGAGTTTAGTTTGGGGAGGGGGCTACATAACAGGGATGTACATCTGATGCGCCAAAAGTGAACGGTAAGAGTAATCTGTGGCAGGTCACCTTGTTGGGAAGCTGACTTTGCCTGAAAATCTGGAAATGGGTAAGGACTGTACTTAGACCATTCTTCCATGTATAATTCAGGTCAAGCCCTCTAGTGGTGGAAGTCCATAGCATGGTTCTTAAAGGGCCTTCTGGGTGGGAAGAATTGCTTATGGAAATTTCTGGATGGCCACTGTCCCTTCCTAATCCCAGACTGTGTCAATGTGAATTTTACCTCAGATTTTTGAATGAAGAAAAAAAGCACCTTTTAACATGAATAATTTGCACAATGCTTCTGTATGTAAATTCTTCTGGAAAGAAAGGCATGAGTCCAATCTCCAGAGCTCTTCCATTTGGGTGCTGGACATGCCAAGCCAAAATTCTTGAAAAATAGATGTGGTTAAGAGCATTTAAGCAATCTGCATATCATCTATGCTGTTCTCATTTAAGGGGCCAATATTAAGGGTAAAAACTTTATCTTTCTTCTTAAAAATCAGTTTCACACAAAGGGAGCAGTAACACAGAGAGACACACACCCCTGAACTCAACCCAGGTATGTGTGTTTCTGGGACACAGAGGGAGCAGTTCCATGGAAAGGAATGTGGCAGGACCCCCTGATGAAAAAGCCCATCTGGGACTTGGGAAATCTGGATTCAATTCTTGGCTCCGTCTCTAGCTCACCACATAATTAAGAGGGCAAATCGGTAATCTCTCCGTCCTTCACTTTGTCCTCTTTAAAATGATAGTGTCTGGCCTCTCCCCACATCTCAGGAATGCCTTGTCAGCAGATGCTGGGAGTGGAGCCTGTGGAGCCAATTAGCTGTAGGCAGCGGGGCCCTGTGCCCAGCCCCAGCGGCCCCTCCTGCCCCTGCCTGTCTCACAAATTAATGTCTTTGGTCACACGGAGTCTGCCTGTGAGAGTGTGAATGAATTTCAGACCACTCAGAGCTCTTCCTTTCAGATGACAAGGTAAAATAACATTTCATTTGTGAAGCACAGATCTGGTTTCACGGTATAAAAATAATATTCCTGTCATGAAAAGAAGACCTGCTTAGGCACATGCAGAGAAGGAACCTATTCCAGAAAGAGGGGTGTTCTAGGTTTTGATCCAGCAGCTGTGACCTTGCACGCACCCCCTGTAATAAGAGTTACTGCTTCCTGGGTGCTCACAATATGCTGGGAAACATACAAGTATAAACTCATGTATAAGCATTTTTGGCATATATACAGTAAGTGCCCAATAAATGTTGTTAACTACTGGTACTAATGAGGCTTCCCAAATGGCTCAGTGGTAAAGAGTCCGTCTGCCAATGCAGGAGACACAGTAGATGCAGGTTTGATCCCTGAATTGGGAAGATCTTCCCGGGAAAGGAAATGACAACCCACTCCAGTATTCTGACCTGGAAAATTCCATGGACAGAGGAGCCTGATGGGTTAGAGTCCATGGGGGTCACAAAGAGTCAGACACAACTTAGCAATTAAACAACAAGAGCAACTAGCACTATCATCTAATTTTGTATCCCAGCAACCTTACGGGATAGGTCTTATGGTTATTCCCATTATGGAGATGGGAAAACTGAGGAATAGAAGAGCAACTGCTATAATGCCTTGTCCAAATCATTTTCAGGAATGAGCAGTGTATTTCTCAGGCTGCTGGGAGTGCTTTCAGACTAGGGCCTCTAAGGGGACTATGCCTGCTGCAGAAAAGGGGCTCACTCAAGGCCAGGCTCCTGTCCAGGGGCAGCCCATATCTGGTGGCTGACCATGCATGGCAACGAGGTCTGGCCTCCAGTATTCATTTATTAGGGCTGCCATAACAAATTACTACAAACCCAGTGGCTTAAAGTAACGGGAGTTCATTCTCTCACAGTTCTGAAGGCAGGAATCAAGGTGTTAGCAGGCTGGTTCGTGCGCCAGGCTCTGAGGGAATCTGTTCCGGCCTCTCTCCTAGCTCCTGCTGGCAATGCCTTGGCTTGTAGATGCCTTTCTCTCCAATCTCGGTCTCTGTTTTCACCTGGCCTTCTCCCCTGTGTGTCTGAGTGCTGAATCTCCCCCTCTTTTCTCTTATGAGGATGCTAGTCGTTGGATTTAGGGCCCCAAATGCAGGATGACCTCATCTCAAGAGCCTTAATTGCATTTGCAAATCAGGTCACAGGTTCTGAGGGACAGAACGCAGATGTATCTTTTTGCGGCCACTTTTCATTCAATCCTCTAGACCTTACATAGGGAAACTGCTCTTCAGGGTCACCCAAGCATCCAGCAAGGTCACCTGAGCCTTCGGTGAGACTTCAGCGCCTCCCAGCTTCTCCCCACAACTCACCCTGTGTCCTTCTCATCCCTTCCACAGGTGCTTCTTTCAGGAAGCTGCCTAATCGACGTCCTGCCCACTAATCACCTCAGTGTCAGCAACAATGGTGTTCATTTCAAAGTCTCTCCAAACTTCTATCTGTGACTAGTATTTTTAATTTCTTTAAATTTGACTCCAATTCTGCATTGTTCCATGAGTTCCTCTGTTGTTGTTTAGTTGCTAAGTCGTGTCCAACTCTTTGCAACCCCATAAAGACTGCCGCACACCAGGCTTCCCTGTCCTTCACTATCTCCCCAGAGTTTGCTCAGACTCACATCCATTGAGTCGATAATGCTATCCAACCATCTTATCCTCTGTCACCCCCGTCTCCTCCTACCTTAAATCTTTCCCAGCATCAGAGTCTTTTCCAACATGTTGGGTCATCAGATGGCCAAAGTATTGGAGCTTCAGCTTCAGAATCAGTCCTTCCAATGAATATTCATGGTTGGTTTCCTTTAGGATTGACTGGTACGATCTCCCTGCTGTCCTAGGGACTCTCAAGAGTCTTCTCCAGCACCACAGTTTGAAAGCATCCGTTCTTAGGGACTCAGCCTTCTTTATGGTCCAACTCTCATGAGTTCTTCTGGCCAGATATTCACCACCTTCTCACAGTTTCTCTGACATTCTGAATTCTCCTGCCTCCTGGACTTTTCTAATGCTGCATCTAACCATCTCCCCATCCCGCCAGGCCCCACCCCACCCAAGGGTCAAAGCCTATTTCAAACTCCCTCCTTCACAGAGTCTTCCTGGCCCTCCTGTCTGAAAGGACCTTGGTCTCTCTTAGTCACTTAGCCCTATATACTTTGTTGTGTCTTTTTAAAAACATTTATTTATTTGGCTGCGCTGGGGTCTCAGTTGTGGCACACGGGATCTTAAAGCTGCAGCATGCAAACTCTTATTTGTAGCATATGTAATCTATAATAGTTCCCCAGTCAGGGATTGAACCCAGGCCCCCTGCATGGGGAGTGCAGAGTCTTAGCCACTGGACCATCAAGGAAGTCCCAGCCCTTTATACTTTGGATAAGAATTATTCATACACGTGTCAGTTCAACAAGATCTGTGAGGGCAGAATTTGAGTCCACTTAGAGGCTGCTGCCTGTCAGGCTTGGCCCTCCCCTGCTCTTTGGTGCTCCCCATATTTCTGTCACTGGTCCTTTCTCTTCCTGCTCTGTACTCTCTCTGGGCATAGAATCTATGGGTTCTAACAACCCTCGCTATATGGAAGGGCCTCATCCTTGGCGTCCAGGACAACCAA
Organism: Neotragus moschatus; assembly: GCA_006410615.1. Lineage (NCBI taxonomy): Eukaryota > Metazoa > Chordata > Mammalia > Artiodactyla > Bovidae > Neotragus > Neotragus moschatus. Next base: position 1,009,922 of record SJYA01001563.1, on the reverse strand, counting down.
CTTCCCAAGGATTAAGCTTGTTTCCCAGCGGCCCACTAGACATGTCTGCAAGGACCCCCACAGGGACAACTCCAAAGCCGAGTGTTTATCTTATCATCCCTTCAATTCTGGTCTCTTCCTGGACCAGTTTCTTCACCTGGCTCCCAACCTTAAGAGCCATGATGCAACAGAACAACCCCAATCACTGAAGGAAAGTCTAGTTCTTTTTGAATGGTGCTGCCTCTTGATGTGTGAAGTTAGGATCACTTTTGAGGACAGAGGGCAAAGCTATGCCCCTTGGGAGGTCTCAGCTCGGCAGCCTGGCTCTTCTGTTCTCTTCTGCAAGGCAGTGACTCAGAGGGTGGAGAACAGGTGCTTTCGTGGAACAGATCTCTCCTCAGAGAGACAGGCTGGATGCAAGAAGAAGGGCTAACTGTTGTTGTAAACTTAGGACTATCTCATCCTCACCATAAGCCTCTGACTATGACAATATTCCTATTAATCTCCCTTTTCAGACAAACAGGCTTATAGCTGTTAAGCAGCGTTATCCTGGGAGTAAGTGATGAGTCTAAGCTTCTGGCTCAGGCTGGTGTCGAAGTGCCACACAGCCCTCCAGGGAGGTAGTGGCTTTAAAAGGTAGGATTCAAGACCTGGACAGGAACGAACCACAGAAGGATTGTTGCCTGGGCTGTGCTTATGTTCTTTGCCCCCTGTTCCCCACTGTCATTGTCATCTCTTCTTATTAAGGAAAATGTCTGTGAAAGGCACAGCCTGTCGCAGCTCAGATGTCCAGACCAAGGGAAGGGTCCACCCTGGTGGTGTAAGGCTTGGTGACAGGATCTCACTTCTCCCCCCATCCTCAACAGTCCCCAGGGAATGCAGGGCACTGGCTGTCTGGAATCCCAGCAAACAGAGCACGCAGGCGGGGCAGCATGGGAAACTGGAAAGGGCACTTAGAGAAAAACAGAATCAGGCCTTTACAGTGTGTGATCTGGAGAAAGTCTCTCCCTCGCTGACCCTCCTTTTCCTTCTCTGGAAGATGCTGGAATGATCATACTTCCCTCCCAGGACATGGATGAGAAGCAAGTGAGACCACAGATGTGAAGCCCAGACCTAAACAACACGTGACCCAGGGGTGCTGGCATCAGGATCACACGCAGGAGCGAGTGGGCCCTCAGGCTTGTGCAGAGGGTGGCTTCCAAGCCCCCTGCTTCTGCCTCCATCTGCTCATTTTCTCCTCTCACTTCATTCATTTGCTCTCTCATTCAGTTACAAGATATTACTGAGTGCCCACTGTGTCTGGTATGGTTCTGGGTCCCTGGGGANGGAGCGAGTGGGCCCTCAGGCTTGTGCAGAGGGTGGCTTCCAAGCCCCCTGCTTCTGCCTCCATCTGCTCATTTTCTCCTCTCACTTCATTCATTTGCTCTCTCATTCAGTTACAAGATATTACTGAGTGCCCACTGTGTCTGGTATGGTTCTGGGTCCCTGGGGAGATAGCAATAAACCAAACAAATAAAAATCCCTACCCTCATACTCCAGTGGGATAAGTCAGGCCATAAGCAAACAGGAACACACACAATTCTATGGAGGAAAGAAAAAGCAGCTAAGGGGGGCCATTTTATACTCACTGGCTTCCCTGATCAGGAGGCACTTGGAAAGATACTCATGGGAAATGAGGAGCCAGGCCCTTTAGTGTCAAGGCAGAGAGAACAGCTGTGTGAAGGCCCTTAGGTGGAAGTGCTCTGCACACTTTAGGGCACCAGCAAGGAGGCCTGGGTGCCCCTGTCAGTTACTGAGGGTGGGGTCATGTACAGCTGTGTAGGTTACCAGAAGGAATTTTGCTTCTTTTCTGAGTTGGGAGCCACTGGAGAAGGCATGGGGCAGAAAAATGACTTGATCTGATGATGACTTTAAAAACTCATTCTGGCTGCTGTATTGCAACACCTCTGTGACATGGACAAAGGTAGAAGCAGGGACAAAAGGTGGGAAACCCCACAACAATCAGGCAACAGAACATGCTACCTCCCTGGACCGCCAAGTCCTATTTTCCTCAAGATTTCTGTTATAAGACATGCATCTGGGGAGATGCTGATCCATTCCACCTCCCTCGTTTGATTCTTCAGTTTGTTGATGTGGTGTATCACAGTGTTTGGTTTGCAGACATTGAAAAATCCTTGCATCCCCGGTTTGAATCCCATTTGACCACGGTGTATGATCTTTTTAATCTGTGTTGGATTCAGATTTCTAGTGTTTTGTTGAGGATTTTTGTATCTATGTTCATCGGTGATATTGGTCTGTAATTTTCCTTTTTTGTGGTATCTCTCTCTGATTTTGATCAGGGTGATGGTGGCCTCATAGAATGAGTTTGAAAGTTTTTCTTCCTCTGCAGTTTTTTGGAACAGTTTCAGAAAGATAGGTGTTAACTCTTCTCTAAATGTTTGATAGAATTCACCTGTGAAGCTGTTGGATCCTGGGCTTTTGTTTGTTGCCAATTCCTTCATTTTTGCCTTTACATACTGTAAAAATGAGGTTAGATAGCATCACCAACTCAATGGACATGACCTTGAGCAAACTCCAGGAAATAGTGAAAGTCAGGGAAGCCTGGCATGTTTCAGTCCATTGGGTAGTAAAAAGTCAGACAAAATTTAGTGACTCAACAGCAACAATCCTCATTTTAGAAACTGGAACACTCAAGACCCAAAAAGTTAAGCAACTTGGCCAAAAATATTCATTGTGTTAAGAACAAAACTACCACCACCACCAATGCATTCTGATCCCTCACCCGAGACTCCAGGACTCACCCNAAAGTCAGACAAAATTTAGTGACTCAACAGCAACAATCCTCATTTTAGAAACTGGAACACTCAAGACCCAAAAAGTTAAGCAACTTGGCCAAAAATATTCATTGTGTTAAGAACAAAACTACCACCACCACCAATGCATTCTGATCCCTCACCCGAGACTCCAGGACTCACCCAGAGCACTCTTGTTGCCGCAGAATATGTGTGTGCAGTTCAGAGCTGGAGATAAGAGCTTGGGGGACATGGTGCATCAATAGGCTGTACAACGACAAGGCAGGATGAGATCACCAAAGGAGCGAGCATAGGCAGAGAAGAGGTTCAAGGAGAGAACATCGAGCATTTTGGTGTTTCATAACTCATGCTGAATTAGCAACATGAAGGCCCCTGGTAGCTTCAACAAGCTTTTTTGGGAGAACTTTGTGAATAGGCCCTTGATTGCAGTGGGTTCACGAGAAAACGGGAGGAGAGGAGTTGAAGACAGTGAAAGACACCACTCTTCCAGTTTACACTTCATGCTGCCCCTTAACTCTTCTGGCCTCCCTTCCATCCTGTCCTTCTATNACATCGAGCATTTTGGTGTTTCATAACTCATGCTGAATTAGCAACATGAAGGCCCCTGGTAGCTTCAACAAGCTTTTTTGGGAGAACTTTGTGAATAGGCCCTTGATTGCAGTGGGTTCACGAGAAAACGGGAGGAGAGGAGTTGAAGACAGTGAAAGACACCACTCTTCCAGTTTACACTTCATGCTGCCCCTTAACTCTTCTGGCCTCCCTTCCATCCTGTCCTTCTATATTTTCCTTTTCCTCTGTTCCCTTCCTCAAAACTTGCCTGTTTCATCTCCCATTCCCTGAAGTTCTACTTTCCTCCAAGAAAAAGCCATCTAATAAATGGAAATCCACTGAGAGATCAATTAATGAGTTAATTGACATTTTACTATTTTCAAGATAATGTATATTCTAACATAGAACTCTGACAGATAAACAGATTTTTGTGCTAGAGGAAACCATGGCAGCTAGATTGGAGGAGGGAAAAGACACTGAAGCGTGAACCCCAACCATCATTATCCTATAGCTACGTTTGACCTGCACAATTTGCAGATCTGAAATTTTCCATTTTGAAATAAACTTTCATACTGAGAAAATGGCACAGAACATTAAGGTCATTGTCGAGAGCATTGCTAGTCCAGGGACATATCAAGACATACCATGAGTCTCCACTGGCTGTGAAGTATGCTAGGTACTATGTTACTGTAACAAAGTTCCAAAGTCAAAATGGTTTCCTTTAGTTCATAAATTATCAGAGGAACCCCCATACTAATGAGGATTTCAGTGTGTTGTCTTCAGAGAGGATAAAGGCCAAGTGGAGTTACTTCTTGAACACTGAGACCTGCACGTAACCCACAGCCATCTAGACTTTCGCTCTGGATAAGACCTAGCAGTGGGTGCTATGAAGAGCAAGGGCAATCACACCCCTGGACAGCAAACTAAACCATTATTTTGTATNTCTCAAAGAAGGTTCATCTGCTTCATAGAAGCCATTTGACTTCCTGGCATTTTTATTAATGATGTTGATTAATCGGCAATGACAGTCAAACCCCAAACTGAGATTTCACAGAGGGACTGGTGAGAGGTTTGATGAGCCAGTGAAAGTCAACATTCTGATGACTAAAAGAAGAGTGTGAGAGTGGAGACATTCAGAACAGACCAAGTTACACAGTGAAAAGGAAAAATAGGATAACCCTTATAGATAATGTTAAGTAAATTATCTATTTTTAGTTTATTTTTTATATATTATCCATTTTATTTCAAGAAAATTATAGTCATTGAGCCTAGTTGACCTAGTTAAGACTACAGTAAAGAAATTAAAGATGCCTATAATTTTAGAAAATACATTTATGGCATTGTGCTTTTTCTATAATTTTACACAAATTGTGCTAAGGAATTAATTATGAGCAGACTCCACACTGGGTTTCCCAGGAGGCACTGGTGGAAAAGAACCTGCCTGCCAATGCAGGAGACACAAGAGACATGGGTTCAATACCTGGGTCGGGAAGATCCCCTATAGTAAGAAATGGTAACCCACTCCAGTATTCTTACCTGGAAAATCCCATGGACAGAGGAGTCCGGTGGGCCACAGTCTATAGGCTCGCAGAGTCGGACACGATTGAAGCAAGTTAGCATGCAAGGCACGGACTCCACATTAAGCAGACAGCATGGGTAGTGCAGAAAGGATTGGATCTGTCAAAAGCACCTGGACAGCCATAGGCGACTCTCCACGCTTCTCTGTGCCTCGATTTCCCCAGTTATGAGATATGGAAAAATAATGCCTAATTTGTGTTCCTTCCTTCCTTAAGAACTAAAGATGTTAATCTGTGATAAGATTTGCCTTCTAATGCCAGTCACAGTTTGCTAATGTGCTTCATTTTAACCCTGCTAAGTGTAGCTGAGATGGTTCAGATGTTAAAGAATCCACCTGTAATGCAGGAGACCTGGGTTAGATCCGTGGGTCGGAGGAGGGCTTGGCAACCCACTGCAGTGTTCTTGCCTAGAGAGTCCCCATGGACAAAGGAGCCTGGCAGTTACAGCCCATTGTATCACAAAGAGGTGGAGATGGCTGGGTGACTAAGCACACACACTGAAGGGGAGAAATCTTTATTTAAAAATCTAAGTAATCAATAGAAGATATACTTTCATTTTTACAACACAAGCACTGGAAGGGCTATTTAACTCCATACAAATATATGTGGTACTGATTGAGAGAATTGCTGTATTTACTAGCAATATTTTCAGACAGAGTTTATAAGCACCAAGCTGAGTCTCCATCTTTCAAAGAGCTTTTTTGTATACTCCAAGGACCTGATTTACAACTCTCATTCTTTTGCTTTAATAATGTGAAGTTTTTCCATACGAAACTGGGTCTCTCCTTAGCTCAATGTCCTAATTTCCCCTTGTCAAAATAGCTTTTTAGGGAGTCTCTATTGTTTTCAGTTAATTTTAACACTAAATTAAAAGCTTCATATGGTGGTGATTTTAAAACATTTTGCTTCAGATGCCAAAAGGAACCTCCTAAACTACTTCAGTCATAATTGTTACCATCGTTACAATAAGGTTTTCATATAGACTCCCTTTTAGACCTCAAAGTGTTCTATAAAGACCACACTTTTAAATTTTGTTCTCTCAAAACATACCCCTTACATTAGATAAGGGGTCACTGACCTCATCTTACAGACTAAATAGTCAGGAGAGGACAGAACTTCCCACTGGATTCAAAGGAAATAGTGGCATTTAAATCCTAAATCTAATAATCTAATGCTATTCCAGTGGCTTAGCCTCTTTTTGGCCTTTTTTTAATTCCAAGTTTTCTAAAATCATCTGGGAAGTAATAGATCATATTTAATTGTTCAGGCTTTTATGCTGTGCTTTCAGAATCACTTCTGATTTGTGGTCTGGCTCTGGTTCAGTATTATCCAACACGAGGTTGATTTCATCAGCCCTGTACCAAAGCTTCCTCACTTTAGCCAGAAATTAAAATAATAGCTGTGAGTTTCCCCTCCCTGTCATACATCTAGTCAATAATGCCATTTGCCGTATTTTGTAGATGACTCTATAGGCTCCTCATAAAAGCGGGATATGGAACTCTCATTTATTTAGCATAGGCACGTTCAACTTCTCCTACACAAAGACATAATCTTTTCTTTCTAAACAACTTTACTTCCTTTTAGTGTTATAAATTGTCACGAAGCCTGCAAAGGGTCACCTGCCAGGTTTACCTGGTCCTCTAAATAAAGCCCATGATATCTGATGTCATTTTCTCTCACATCTTTTCTTTGATAAAGGTTTATGAACCAACCACCAATGAGGAGGAAAGAATCAAGATACCATCAGTGGCCAAAATGGTCACACAGTGATAAGATGCTTAAACATAAAACATTCCAAATGCAAAAATTATCAGAAGGTAAAAATCTCTTTTGTAGTTTAAGTTATAGAGACAGGACAAATACCCCTAGAGTAACCTGAGCTCTTGCTTGGCATTAGCACTTTTTAAAGCCCATACATAACCTTGATTTGTGGTATTCATGTGCAAGGCCATGTGGTCCAGCGCCCAGAAATTTTGAGCACCGGGTTCTTTTCTTGGCTGCCTCTGAGTGCCCTTGAGAAAATGACTTCAACATCCCTGTTACAGGAAACAGAGATAATCCCACAAGCTATCTACCTCCCCCTTGACTCAACAGCTCCTGGCTCCCCAGAGAATGTGATATGGATCAGAGCCAGGTCCAATGAAAATGAAAATTACCCGATAGATGACTATTATATAATGTGATTAATCCTCCTAACCTCTTCCCCAGAGTAGGTAAAGCCCCAAACTTTAGCACTTAACTTTCTTCTCTTAACATAATCCCTTGAAAATCGAAGGTAAGAGTTCATGACTACAGACTCACTTAATTTTTCCTGGTTTAAACAGAACTTTGATATCTTTTTAAAAAATTCTTTCTTGCAAAACTACACAATACTTTAGGTATTCACACTATAAAAAAGTCTTGTGAATTTTCTATTTAACCTGTATAGACTGAAAGTAATGACCTAGTTGAAAGAGTGATTTAGTTTATGAATGGCAAAGGTTCAGATCTCCTGAGTCTCAAAATACAGAAATAAAAATATCAGAATATCAAGCATTTTTCAAAAATGAATGGAGATTTATACTACCAGCGAGATTTGCACTATGTTGCTTCCTTTTATGTAACATGGCAAGCTGATTCTAAAATTTAAATTTAAAAATGATCTAATTGTAAATTATCTTTTGGTAATAATTACAAAAAGCAAAAAGAAGGAAATAAGTTGCTTTGTTTCTCTTTCCAAATAAATAAAATTTAAAACGCAAAGGCCCCAAAACAGTCAAGCTACTTCCGAACATGATGATAGGCTTACACCAGACTTACCATAAAGCTATCACAAATAAAGTGGCATAGTGTTAGCACAAACACATTAGTGGACTGGAGAAATGGAGAGGACCCAGAGAGGATCACAGAAATATACTCTGTGCATGGCACAGACTGGTACTTACTGCATGGCAGGAGGGCACTGCACAGTGCCAGATCAGTGGCTACACAGAAGGACCCTTCCTCACACAGTCACAGGTACCCCCCACAGGAAGTCAAGCATAACACAGTAAGAAAGGCAAAATTAAAAAGCATTATTTAAATGAAAAGATTTTTAAAGATAGTATTTTCATGAATTCAGGGTAGGAAAACATTCCCTAAGAAAAGACACAAAGGACACTAGATATAAAAGATGAATATATTTGTCATTAAAATGAAGAATTTTTATTCATCAAAAAACCATGAAGACAATGAAAAATAACCAGAGGAGAGGATATTTACAACAAACTCAATAACCATTAGTATGAAGAAGATACACAAATCAATGAGTAAGATGGCTGACACACACACAAGAGAGACAGGTTCTGAATGGCCACTTTTCAAATGAAGAAATCCAGTGACCAGTAAGCATGTGGAAAATGCTCAAAGGCTGTTTCTAATTAGAGAAATGCAAAATAAAAGCACACTGAATGTCTCTATAAAAACATCACACACTAAAATTAAAGTCTGGCAACATCAAATGTTGAACTGGAACTCTCATACACAGTGAGGGATGAGGGAAAGGATATTAAATGTTAAAGATACACCTATCTCATAATCCAGCAGTTCAACTCCTAGGTAAATGCCCTATGGAAATGTTTATGTGCACAAACATGTTCACTGCAGCATTGCTCATAATAGCCCTGAACGGAAAACATCATAGAAGTGCCCATCTCAGTAAAATAAAGTGGTACAAATGAGATGGCACATCACACAGTAATGAAAATGAGTAAATCACACTGACACACAGCGTGCATTGTGCAACTGTTTAGTGAAAGGCACTAGACACAACATACAGTGTGATTCCAGTTTTTTAAGTTGAAAGTAGGGAAAACAAACAATATTGTTGTACACATAACAAGTAAAACCATTTTTTAAAAGAAAAGTATTGCCATAAAGTCAGGCTAGTAGTTTCCTCTGGGGGACAAAGGAGAGGCTGGAAGGAACACACAGGGAGATTTTGGAGTGCTGGCAGTGGCTTTTGAGCCTCTGGTTTGCGATTACATAGCTGTTTGCTTCATCTATTAAACTGCACACCTGTTTTATGTACTTCTTGTGCATTTCACAAGATTTAAAAAATGAGGAAGAACTCATACTACCAAACATACCACTGACTAGAACCATACTTATTTAAATAGTGTGGAAAAACTAGAAGGCCCAGGTCCAAGACACAAAAGATACACAAGAATTTAATATTCTATACCAGTATAATGCAGATTTTTAAAAAAACTAAATCTCACCTCATACAATAGTCCCAAATTTGAGATGCATTAAAAATTTCCTTCTGAATTAAAGGTAAGTATAAAAGTGAAATTTTTTAAAGTACTAAAAGAAAATAAGGATAAATCTGTACCCATCCTTGGGGTAGGGAAAGCACGCCCTAGCACACCTTCCCAGGTGGCACTAGTAGTAAAGAATCCACCCACCAACACAAGAGACATGAGACTCAGGTCTGATCCCTGGGTCAGGAAAAACCCCTGGAGTAGGAAATGGCAACCCACTCCAGTATTCTTGTCTGGGAAATCCAGGGGTGGAGCAGCCTGCCGGGCTGCAGTTCATGGAGTCACAAAGAGCTGGACACAGCTGAGCACACACACATACACACAGCACACCTGCAAAAGGCAGACCCTAAGAAACTTCTACACAGAAACACCACCAACTATATTAGAAGGCAAGTCACATGTTGAAATCAGTAATAACACACGACAAAATGGACATCTTAATTCATAAAGTAACTTATAAGCCAGTTAGATTGGCAAACTCGCCAAGAGAATATAGGAAACATATGAAGAAGCAATGCTCAAAACAATGAATGAAAATGGTCAATAAACATGACAAGACTCTCAAATCTTCATTTATAATCAAAGAAACACATTTTAAAGGAAGCCCTTTTCTGGAATTATTGGCAAATATTTTGCATAGCAACTTGCAATTCTGGAAGTTTAATATATTGCTAGTGGGAACGTTAAGGAAAACAGCCTTTGTGGGGAGTGATGGATATCAAGTCTCAAAAATCTACTTTCACCTAGCAATTCCTTCTAGAAAGGTACCATTGGAAATGTCACTTTTTTACAGATGTGACATAAGATGTTGATTGTATCATTTCAATTTGCATTATAATGAACACATCGTGAAACAAATTGATGTTAAAAGTTACGGCACACCCATAAAATGGAATATTCTGCAGCTATCTAAAATGTGAAATATTTAGTATGTGGAAATGTTAACAGTATATAGAGCAGAACGTTAACCAGAACATGACTGCATTATTGAAAACATAAATGTGTATCTATGCATAGAAAAGTATGCATATGTCCTTGTACCCAAATATTAACAGAGGCCTTCTCTGGGTGTTAGGATTACAGGGGACTGCATGGATGTGCATGGGAGCCCTCCCATGATCAGGTTTTCCAGGAATAACGTTTATTTATTCTGGTGACTCAGGTGGTAAAGAATCTGCCTGCAATGCAGGAGACCCAGGTTCAATCCCTGGGTTGGAAATATCCCCTAGAGAAGGAAATGGCAACCCTTGCCAGTATTCTTGCCTGGAGAATTTCATGGACAGAGGAGCCTGGCAGGCTACAGTCCTCAAGGTCACAAAGAGTTGGACATAACTGAATGACTATGTTAATAAAGAAGGAGCATGAAATAACTTTAGGATGTGAAATCATTTAGTTTTAAAAACTAAAAATAATGAAATTGTGCAGGATATTCCTACATTTGCTTTTTGAGGGGAGGAAAGCAAAAGGGTGATAAAATTACTCCCAAAAGGACAGGACACAGAAATGAGCCCCTCCTACCACACCTACATCTGCCTAAATGTATCCTAATTCAAATTTCATATATGAAAAGCCTCCTTCAAAGTTGTTACATTTAATTAAGCAGCAATAAAACATCACCATTAGCATTTTCAGGTTGCTCTAATTAATATTTTATTCTTTCAACACTGCTTAAAGGCACCAACATGTTAGACAAAATTGACAACATATGTGTGTTAATTTCTCTGGAGACAACCATATAATCCTTTGAAATTATACATGAAATTGAGGTTTCTGCAGCCTACATAAGTCTCTTTTGGGGGGCGGGGGGCGGGGACGCAATATATATTGATAACAAACCAATTGTATTTTTGGAAATTTTTTTGGTTCTCTATCAAATTGAGCCTATCATCTGCTAGAACAATGAAGTCAAGTCAGGCCAAGCCTAACAACAGACAGGGCTTCTCCGTAGCTCAGCAGTAAAGAATCTGCTTGCAACGCAGGAGATGCAGGAGCCACAGGTTCAATCCCTGGGTCAGAAGGATCCCTTAGAGAAGGAAATGGCAACCCACTCCAGTCATCTTGCCTGGAAAATCCCATGGGCAGAGGACCCTGGCAGGCTGCAGTCCATGGGGTCGCAAAAAGTTGGACACAACTGAGCGACTAAACCACCAACAGCTATTCCCTTCACAAACATCAATCATCTTAAAACTTTTCCTATTCCTCATGTTACTCCATGACCAGGCAAATCTGGTCATCTAGAAAGACCACCCACCCTCTAGAATTAACTAAAAGTACCACATATTACTTATCTGAAGAAAACATACTTCCTAAGGGAAGACAGAAGAAACAAATATTTAAGTATTTTCTTTGAGTGTTTTCCTTGGTATTTAACATCCAATACTGTAAGAGCCCCCATGCAAACATGCACAAAATTCTCTAGGCTTCTCCCTTTGTTATTCAAAACAAGAGAGAACTATATCTTCATAATTCATTTTAGGTGATGCCTGGGACAACTAAATAATTCACTAAGACATGTAATAAACATTATTTGGTAGAGGTAAGTATAAAGAAAAAAGCAGTTTAATCACCTGCTTTCATTTGGCTTAGAGGAAAAAATGTGCTTACTATATACTAAAATATCAGACCAACACAGGACATACTGCCAAAATTTAATATAGTGTCATTAAACACAATATTCAAATATTCAACTTTTCAAACACATGAAAGTTATCATCTGAAAGTTTTCTCTTCTTATAGTTTCCTTAGCGTAACTTTACAAAATTCTTTCTCTCAACAATGTCTGACACTGATCTTGATACTTGTTAGGCAGTCTGATGTAAGATAATGAGATCTCAACAGGCAGAGATTTGGGAGATGATCTGAACGTCCATCTTCAGAGTTCATCCTCGGAGGACTGATCATCATCTTCGTCAGTTACTTCTCGGTATTTCCTTGAAGACTCCCCTTCTGGATTATAGCTCTGCATTTTAATATTTAGTCTTTCAGCTAGCTTCTGTGCTGCGAGCTTGGCTTGTATCTCCTTTAAGACAAAAAAGCAAAAAGTTAGACACTCATACCTTTCCCTACAATTTTTCAAGGGGAAGTCACTGGAACAGAACCGGTTTCACTAGAATGGCATGCCCCTTTATTTCTGGGTTCTCTACCGCCCTCTGAGAGAATGAGGCACAGACATCACAGNAACAGCTATTCCCTTCACAAACATCAATCATCTTAAAACTTTTCCTATTCCTCATGTTACTCCATGACCAGGCAAATCTGGTCATCTAGAAAGACCACCCACCCTCTAGAATTAACTAAAAGTACCACATATTACTTATCTGAAGAAAACATACTTCCTAAGGGAAGACAGAAGAAACAAATATTTAGGTATTTTCTTTGAGTGTTTTCCTTGGTATTTAACATCCAATACTGTAAGAGCCCCCATGCAAACATGCACAAAATTCTCTAGGCTTCTCCCTTTGTTATTCAAAACAAGAGAGAACTATATCTTCATAATTCATTTTAGGTGATGCCTGGGACAACTAAATAATTCACTAAGACATGTAATAAACATTATTTGGTAGAGGTAAGTATAAAGAAAAAAGCAGTTTAATCACCTGCTTTCATTTGGCTTAGAGGAAAAAATGTGCTTACTATATACTAAAATATCAGACCAACACAGGACATACTGCCAAAATTTAATATAGTGTCATTAAACACAATATTCAAATATTCAACTTTTCAAACACATGAAAGTTATCATCTGAAAGTTTTCTCTTCTTATAGTTTCCTTAGCGTAACTTTACAAAATTCTTTCTCTCAACAATGTCTGACACTGATCTTGATACTTGTTAGGCAGTCTGATGTAAGATAATGAGATCTCAACAGGCAGAGATTTGGGAGATGATCTGAACGTCCATCTTCAGAGTTCATCCTCGGAGGACTGATCATCATCTTCGTCCCTTACTTCTCGGTATTTCCTTGAAGACTCCCCTTCTGGATTATAGCTCTGCATTTTAATATTTAGTCTTTCAGCTAGCTTCTGTGCTGCGAGCTTGGCTTGTATCTCCTTTAAGACAAAAAAGCAAAAAGTTAGACACTCATACCTTTCCCTACAATTTTTCAAGGGGAAGTCACTGGAACAGAACCGGTTTCACTAGAATGGCATGCCCCTTTATTTCTGGGTTCTCTACCGCCCTCTGAGAGAATGAGGCACAGACATCACAGGGCAGGGCTGGAGAGAGCTACCAGCCTGCCACAGTGGTGATGACAGACTTCCACTGATAAACAGTGTGCACTGAAATATCCGACTTCTATGCGAGAAACTGAGCAATCAGCTTGGCACTGCGACAGCTATACACAGGAAAATACCTTCAAGCATGTGGGCATGCGCATGTGCACAGACAGCCCTGAAGAGCAACCTGAGCCACCAATGTCAAAACCACCAATGCTATACTGACCCTCCAGCTGGAAGAGTCTCCCGTCCTAGATTAGATTATGGCTTCTAGGCTCGAGAGTGACATTTCAGTGCCACAGTGAAAAATCAAAGAATGCTAAAAACTGATTATCCCTCACCAAATTAACTCCCATGAAAATTACTACGCAATAAAAAGTCTGAGTAAATCTTAAACTGTGGCAATGCGCTTGTAGACGCCCAGTGACGGTGTCACGGACTGACTGGCAAGCCGCAATGCCCATTCCTCATCTAGCTCACTTTTCTCAGGCTGCCCCCAACCCACTCGAACTCAATTATGCCCCTCCTTCAGGCCACAGGTAGTACAGGTAGGTGGGACTGAAGTGGAATTATTACTGCTCTGCCAAGAAAACCAACTCCAAACTGAACAGTTNGACTGTCTGGCAAGCCGCAATGCCCATTCCTCATCTAGCTCACTTTTCTCAGGCTGCCCCCAACCCACTCGAACTCAATTATGCCCCTCCTTCAGGCCACAGGTAGTACAGGTAGGTGGGACTGAAGTGGAATTATTACTGCTCTGCCAAGAAAACCAACTCCAAACTGAACAGTTTAATTCAACCTAAAAATAACTTCAGACAGGCATTTAGGGTCAAACAAGGTAAGAAGCAATTCCTCAATGCTTAGTTACAACTAGGCAGTAATCTGAATGAACTGAGAGGACGAAAACTGGCTTTTAAAAATGGATGCCTTGAAAATCCATGTCGACCTAGCTTTTGTGAAAACCAAAAGCCTAGAGTAAATTCTGACTCATGTAAGCAACGTCCAACATGCAGACAGGAACAAGCCATGCTCTAAATACCTCGTAACTCTGCTTCTGCTGTCTCTGAAGTGCCAGCGACTCCTCTATGGAGAGCAGCTGTGTTGGCAGGTGGTGCAGCGGCAGAAGCCGGGCCGCCGTGATGTCATCAAGATGCTTCCTGTCCCTGAGCCGCCTCTCCTCTGAGGAGACGGGAGACCCTCTCCTCTGACAAGCACTCGATGAATCACGTGGCTGTGAAGGTAATCTGCAGGAAGCAACCCTTGTTACACCACCTTTTCACAGACACACATTTGTAGCACTCAACAAAAGTGGCCTTTAACCTTGGCAGCTAACTGTTCGACAAAGGTAATAGAAAAATAAGGCCTTTACCACTATTTAGGGACTCCCCTGGTGGCTCAGACGGTAAAGCGTCTGTGTACAATGCAGGAGACCTGGGTTCAATCCCTGGGTTGGAAAGATCCCCTGGAGAAGGAAATGGCAATCCACTCCAGGACTATTGCCTGGAAAATCCCACGGACAGAGGAGCCTGGTAGGCTACAGTCCATGGGGTCGCAGAGTTGGACACGATTTGAGCGACTTCACTTTCACTTTCACTTTACCACTATTTACATGCATAGATAAAACCTTCTTTTTAAATATATTTACCTCAAAACCAAATATTTAAATTGGCACCTTTTTTGGTAATTTCACAACGCATTCCTCTAACAGATAGCTACACTCATTGCCTTTCCCCTCTCTCTTCAAATACTAGAGTGGGTTGTCATTTCCTCCTCCAGGGGCTCTTTCCCACCCAGGGATCGAACCCTCATCTCCCATGTCTCCCACATTGGCAGGCAGATTCATTACTACTGAGCCACCTGGGAAGCCCCCCTAAAAGCTTATACTCGAGCTGAAGCCTATTCTCATTCAAAAACACCTGCGAAGGGGCTTACTATCTAGTGGAGGGAATTAAACTTGTGAACATTTTCCGTGTAATGTAATATCATGGGGACTATGGCACAGGCCCACTGGAACACAGACAAGGGAATGGCCTCTTGTAATGGGCGACAGGATGGCTGGCAGAAACACTTCAAAAACAGTGCAGTCTGAGGAGTCTTGGAATAATAAGGATTCAACATGTAAATGATAGGATCTCTGATGGCATTTCACCAGAGAGTAAGGACTGACAGGGCTGCAGCTCACAGGAAGCATGGGAGCTGGAGAGTACAGAAAAGGCTGGGGCAGCAGGCTGGGCGCAGGTCGCATGGAAGACTTCTAGTCTGCCTAACAGGTTCAGGTTTGCATTCTACAAACTGCACTCTGGCAGCAGTGGACAGGAAGGACTGGTAGAGTTAAGACTAGGCCAGGACAGCGGTGAGAATCTTCACTTTGACAGAGAAGATGAACATAAGGATGATTAGAGACAAAGGTCCAGGAAATACACTGTGCGGCCCCATGGCTGGCAGAGATGGACAGGAGGGGAAGAAAGAAGGTGCCAGCACTACTGGCTTAGGGAATATGGGGCAAAGCAGTCTGGGAAGAAGTGAGTTCTACTTTGCACAGGACAAACCTTAGGTGCACAGATCATCCCCATGTGGCCGGTTTCATAGGTAACTGACTCTGCAAATCTGAAGTTCTGGGTAGACTAGGGCTAGAAGAGATGAGAGGCAGCCTCCTGCATCAGAAGAGCTGGAAGAGCGTGCAAGAGGCGGCAAAGGGACACCATCCCCCGTCACTTCCAACTGTCTACCGCCTGGCTACCCAAAGCCCAGCCTCTTCTGATGAGCACACCTGTCTCTATGGCTCACAAACTTCCCTTGGGAACCTTTATGGATACGCCCTTCCTCTCCTCCCACTTCCAGCTAAAGGACCACAGTACACAATCAGGGTCAGTGTACTCTCTGTTGTATGTATTGACTAGATGATGCTTCTGGTTTTCTGCCTCCCTCGAAGTGAGGAAAGATACCTCACCACACACAAGATGAGTAATTACTTAATCAAAGATTACTTTTTATTCCTAACTAAAAATTAATTCTGGTTTTCTGCTGCTAAATCACTTCAGTCGTGTCTGATTCTGTGCAACCCCATAGATGGCAGCCCACCAGGCTCCCCCGTCCCTGGGATTCTCCAGGCAAGAACACCGGAGTGGGTTGCCATTTCCTTCTCCAAAGCATGAAAGTGAAAAGTGAAAATGAAGTCACTCAGTTGTGTCCAACCCTCAGCGACCCCATGGACTGCAGCCTTCCAGGCTCCTCTGTCCATGGGATTTTCCAGGCGAGAGTACTGGAGTGGGGTGCCATTGCCTTCTCTGCTGGTTTTCTACTCAAAACTATTTGTTCTGGTTTTCTATGCAGAACAAATAGTTTTGAGGTTCAAAAAAATGAATAGTGAGATACAACTGAACTTTAAAGTCTCTATAATAATAAAATCGGTTTAGGTACTTGTAACTACANCGAGAGTACTGGAGTGGGGTGCCATTGCCTTCTCTGCTGGTTTTCTACTCAAAACTATTTGTTCTGGTTTTCTATGCAGAACAAATAGTTTTGAGGTTCAAAAAAATGAATAGTGAGATACAACTGAACTTTAAAGTCTCTATAATAATAAAATCGGTTTAGGTACTTGTAACTACAAGCTTTCAGTTTTTCAAAGAAAAGCAGTAGTGGTTAAACTTTGTATCTGTTGTTGTTTAGTTGCTAAGTTGTGTCAGACACTTTGTAACCACATGGACCAGAGCCTGAGCCTGGCGGGCTCCTCTGTTCATGAGATTTCCCAGGCAAGAATACTGGAATGGGTTGCCATTTCCTTCTTTAGGGCATCTTCCTGACCCAGGGACCGAACCTGCGTCTCCTGCATCGGCAGGTGGATTCTTCACCACTGAGTCACCAGGGAAGCTCCTTGTATCCGATATCAATGTCTTATAAAACTACTCCCTGATTTGAGTGTTATAACTGCACATAAATAAATAATACTCTTTTTGAAGATTTTTCTGAAGAGCTCAGAAACTAAACTATGACAAGGAACTTAGAAGTACAATTCACTTGCCCCTCCTGCCCAAACTTGTTTTACCTTTTTAACCCCTTCTCAGCTCCCTTCCTCCTGAAATGATTATATACTCCAATGTTCTCCCAAGTGTGTAAACCTCGAGTCCTCATCTAGGCCCTAAACTCTATGAGGAACAGAATCTTCACCCTCCTGTCATCACAGCACCTACAGCTTACACACAGCGAGCACACAAATATTTTTTACTAAGAAAGGCCGTCGGTTCCTACAATTGTTTTCCTCTTAGCTTACAGTCTAGTTAGGGGAGGAGCTATGTACAAGAATATGGTTCTGGAAACAATTATAATAAATTCTCTAATTCTATGTTTTATATAAAATCTTGCCTAAGTATCCTGAAGTTTAATGCTCCATCTGCTACTGAAAACCTTTTCAATTACTTGGCTAAAAAAGAAAGCATTTTCCAGCAGGAACCCTCCACTCCAGCTATGTTCGTTTTACTGCTTCTACAATACGCTCATTCCCAAGTATAAGCAGTTCCCACACCAAGCCCACTGAACTTAACTGCAGTCTTCCAGTTTTTGGAGTTTAACAAATATGCTTCTGTGACAAGCCTGTTTCCGATGGTACTTACACATTGGTTTTAAATTTATGTGGCGGTGGCATGGGATTTTTGGCTCGCATCTCCAGCACTTCCATGTAATGAGGCTTCTTCTGCGGCCCACTCCAAAGGTGGGCCAAGTTCTCAGGACTCTGGTTTCCTTCTGAGTGGTGTTCAGTGGGATCCACAATTGTGATCCTTTGTAATCTATCAATGAACAGGTTGTCTGAGCTGCCACGATGATCCTCCACTTGACCTAAGGCACAATGCTGAGGGAGACCCTCACTAGCTTCAGATGAGGAAGGCGCTGGGGTTCTGCTGCTAGAAGTTGGGTGCTCGCTCACTGTGTGTTCGGCCTCAGTTGCCTCAGCATCACCTCCGCGCGTCGGATGTGCTAGTCCCTGTTGTCGTGAGGTTGTCTGAGATGATGTGATGTTAGCTATAGAGGAACAGCCGGGAACGGGTGATGAAGTATCAAGTATCTGGTCAGAATTCTGGGCCTCTTCTCTGTCCCCATCAACAACTCCAATCGCTTTCTGCCTCTCCTTACAGTCTAAGCTAACAGGATAAAAGAGTTCACTTCTTCCTCTAACTTCTTCACGTTCTGCAATGGCAGCTTTCAGTTTGGTGACAGCATCTGAGATCTTTTTACCTTTGTCGGGCAATTTGCAAATGAATTTTCTACAAAAGGAAAAGAATAGGTATATGTTACATAGAGCCATGTTTTTAAACTTGAGATATACAAAGTAGTATTCTCAAAGGGGGAAAAATCGACCGTTAAGTCAAAAAACTGATTTCCAGCTGCCCAAGAACAGGGATGAAATAAGAGAATCATTACCCAAATACCCCTCAAAACAAGGGACAACAGGATGATTAGGGGCTATGTCTCATTTGTCTCACCTATTAACAATTAGAGTTTCTGCAAAAGTATTTTAAGCATGATATAAATATAAGACATGCCCCAAATCAGTTTTTAAAAGTGTGATTTCTAAGACCTTCCTGTTGAGGGGAGGTGGATGGATCTGCAAGGTCAAAACTATTTATAATAACTAAGGTACTACTTGTCATTTTAACTCTCATTTTCTTACCATGAGTACAGAGGAGTTTTCGAGGCCACATGATATGGATGATAGCATTGTTCTGATGGCTAATAGAATGCGTGTGTTTTTGTATTCTTGTGTTTTAAAGATTCTCACTTGTAACTCCTAAGACAATGATAACTATCAGTCGACATAACACACATACAACAAGAGCTCTTCAAGATGTTTAGTAAGTCTTCAGAGTTAAAGCGGTCCTAAGACTAAAAAGTTAACTCACTCATTCTCACAGTCAAAATAGTTGTCTCTACCAGGAAGCCCCCAAGTGATCATCTGCCACTTTGGCTAAGTGGCAAAAGTTCCTTTTCTGATTTCCTTTCCTTTAGCCATACAATAAATGTGGAGGGAACGTTACAGCTCACACCCTCTATTATGACACTACATTCATTCTCCCAATTCTATTAACATTCCTCCCAGTTGAGATGTCTGTATTTTCCCAACGTTCTCTTCTCTCTCCAGCCTCATGACCACTACTCCAGTTTTTAATCAAATGTAATTAACTTTTCCATTAACTCAGCTCCAGTAAGTAAAATCAATGTCAGATTGTTACCCTCCTCCAGTTTTCCTACTTTTATTAATGGTGCTCCATACAGGTTGGAAACTTCAGCCAACTCTGTCAACCATATATTCAAATGATCCTAAGCCTGATCTAGTCTCCCCAATCCCACAGCTACCCTTCTAGTTCACTTCTTTAGAATCCCCTTATTGGGGAACTTCTCTGAAAATACCTCCTAGTCTCTTCTGCCTCTTACTCCTTCAAACTATCCTGCACCAAACTGCTAAAATAAGCTTCCTAAAAAATCATTTTTACACCTATCCTCTGCAAAAATCCATTAAGTCTAACAGCTAGGTGTGAATCAAACTTACTTTGCCTAATAAGCCACTCTTTTACCCTACTCTACCCATTTCCTAGAGTTCCTGTAAAAAAAAAAAAAANGGAATTTTGCCAGCAGACAGCCTCCAGACTTGAACTGTAAGTTCCTGGTTCTCTAACTTGATGGTCTACCCTGCAGTGATAATTACCTGAGCCAGTTCCTTAAAATGAATCTCTCTCTGATAATGGCTGGTACACAAACCACACACCCTACTGGATCTTTTTCTCTGATGACCCCTAACTAATGTTGTTCAGTTGCTAAATCGTGTCTGACTCTTTGCAACCCCATGGACTACAGCATGCCAGGCTTCCCTGTCTTTCACTGTCTCCCAGAGATTGCTCAGATTCGTCTCCATTGAGTTGGTAATGCTATCTGTTTCATTCTCTGCCACCCTCTTCTTTTGCCTTCAGTTTTGACCCCTGACTAATACAAAGCCTAGTAGCATCAATCTGTTAGGAAGATGTAGTAACCTGACCAGGGATCAAACTCAGGGCCCCTGCAGTGGTTCCACTGAACCACCAGGGAAGTCCCTTGATGGGTCATTCTTGCTAGCTGCCTCCTCTGTGCCTCAGCACAGAACTTAACAAATAACTGACAGCAGCTTTGCCAGTTAGGGAAGAGAAAGTAAGGGAAGGAACCGGCAACTGGAATTGGGTATGAGAAAAACAGAGTGAAAAAAGGAAAGAGGAAGAAACTGGCAGAGAGGGAGACAAAAAAACTGGAAGGGGCAACAAGGGGAATCAGTTTCTCTCCACAGAGATCAGAAATGGAAGGTGTCATAGGAAGCTTTATGCTGAGGAATTCACCCACAGATTCATCTCCCTTCCAGCTCTAAAATTTTTATACTTCTACAGAATGTCATGTTTCCCAGCTTTGCATTTCACTGTGATCCCACTGCAACAAAAGGTTTTCCTCCGCTACCCAAGAGTTTAGGCTGTAAAGTGCACGCACTCCACACTACAGGTAAAGTCTTACATGAGTTATCCAAACTGTCTGAAACAAGGAACCAAATTTTCAGCTCATATCTCTCTCTTTATCAGCAAGTAGTAATTTAAAGCCATTTTCCAGCACTGTGGTTCCCCAGTGACAGACTGTGGAACTATTAAAATTAATCCTGACAGAAGCTCCTTGCTGCTTTCTCCAAGCACATCCAGGCCGTTGGTTTATGAATAGGATGAACAGACGGCCCATCCCAGAGGGCTTGAGGGAGGAAGCACGTTAAAATGGCTGCCTCCATCTTTGTTTGCTCAGCTGCTTGGAAAAACTAAGACTGAGGGAAATGGGATTAATCAAGGGGGCAGTTGCCCATGGAAAAAAAATAGGAAGACTCTGGTGAGAAAATCCCAGTCAAATAAGGTTCAAGTCGAAGGAAAAGAACACTTTTCTCTTCAGACTTTCACATGGTTGAGTGTTGTTTGGTGACAAATTTCTTACTTCAGGCCACCACAGTGTTTTATGATATTTATGTTAGCCTGGAAAGAGAATTCAGGAAAAAAAAAAATATTGATGTGCTAAAGTTCCAGGTGATTTTACTTTGTACTTAGCAACATTAATGAAGATTATTGGTTAGATATGTGACTGATGATGATTAACACCTCTGTGAATTTTATTTTTATGTCTATTCAGATCCTTTGCCCATTTTTAAAAAAACACTTGTTTGTTTATTTGTCTTTTTGGCTGCACTGGGTCTTCATTGCTCCAAGCAGGTTTTCTCTAGTTGCATTGGACAGGTGACTTCTAGTCTCATTGGTGACTTCTCTTGTTGCCCAGCACAGGCTCTAGGCACTTGGGCTTCCATAGTTGTGGTACATGGGCTTAGCTACCCCGTGGCATGTGGAATCTTCCCAGACCAGGGATTGAACCAGTGTCTCTGCAATGGCAGGTGGATTCTTAAGCACTAGACCACCAGGTAGGACCAGGGAAGTCCTTCTATGATTTTTCATATGAATAAACTCATAAACCAGAAAAAAAAAAAAAAAACCTTCTTGAAAGAAAGCATATACTCACTTCTATATTTAAAATAGATAACCAACAAGGACCTACTGGAACACAGAGTTCCAGGCACTGAAGCAGATGGAACTCTGCTCACTGTTTGTGACAGCCTGGATAGAAGGGGAGTTTGGGGAAGAATGGATACATGTGTATGTATTTGCTGTCCACCTGAAACTGTCACAACATTGTTTATTAGCTATACCCCAATACAAAATAAGAGGTTTAAAACTGCAAAAAAAAATTATGTTGAGATCATCATATGATTTTACTCCTATATTCTTTCAATATGGTAAATTTTTATTAATTTTTAAATATTAAACCACCCTTGAATTCATCTAGAAAAAAAAAGCAAGCATGTGCTGATATGTGTTATAGAATATACAGACATTGTAGCTGAGGCCCCTCCTCTCCCATTAGGAGAAAGACTTTTTTTTTACTTACATTTTATTGAAGGATCTACAGTGTTGTGCTAACTTGTGCTGTACAGCAAAGTGATTCAGTTATGCATATATATACTTTTCTATATTCTTTTTCATTATGATTTATCACAGGATTTTTAATATAGTTCCCTGTGCTATACTGCAGAACCTTATTGTTTATCCATCCTATATAAACTAGTTTGCATCTGCTAATCCCACTCCATCTCCCCACTCCTCCTCACCCGACCCCACCTCTGGCAACCAGAAGTCTGTTCTCTTTGTTCAAGTCTGACTTACTTCACTTCCCCTCTGCTGACTTACTTCACTTCCCTTTGATGGATTGGCTAAAATTCCACCGATAAGAGAATCACTAGGTTAACAAGGATCTTCCTTTGCGACAGTAGATATTTCTAGAAGGGTTGTGGCCTATCAGTCATTTACACTTGAGTGTGAATTTGTTCCAAATAGCTTTCTCACAAAAGGCTAGCTGAGGTGAGGATCTACACTAAAAAGTGGGCTTTGTTAGAAGAGAAAGGGAGAAAATAGAATTTTGAGGCATTGGAGAGGAAGAGTAGACCAGAGAGAGTTTTACAACAGAGAGCTGAGGTGGCAGAAAGACCGCAGAAGACCACCTTTTCACAGTTTGGAGAATATGTAGGGTAGGGAAGAAGCGAGCATATTAAAACCAGTTTGGTTAGAATCGGTTCAGATTCTGTGCTGAAGGGCAGATCCTTCTATACTTACGTGGATCTTGTCACCCAAGATTCTTGGTAAAACATCCAGTGCGTTGTTTAAGGAAGGTAATTTGTAAAGTCACTAAAGGGTGAGATTTAATAATTTTCTTCCAAGTGTCATAGGAGAGGGACTTGAGAGTTGTGCCTTTAGTGGAGGGAGAGAAGAACCAGGTCTCTATTTCAGTGCCAGCACACCATTTAAGTCTCACTCTTTGGAATCCAATGTACATTGGAGGCCATGAAACAAAGAAATGGATCATCAGCAGTAAAATGGATTTAGAGAAAACTATCCACCCCTCTCCTCTCGTGAGACCCTGGCCAAAATCAAGTGTCTGGTCACCTTTAATTTTCTGTTTTGCATAAAGCAGAATACCACTCTGAAAAGTTTCAGCAAGGGGGAGTAGGAGAAAAGGAAGAAGGGAGGCCCACATAGCATAGAATCGGGAGAATGACCAAGGGGAGAAAGTCTTCCTTGATTTTCTCCAAAATTTGGAGGAGAGAATAGTCAAGCATAGTATATGGACAGTAAAGGTGATCCAGATCAGAGAAGTGAAGTGAAGGGATAGTGGTGAAATTTGTTGATCCACAGCTATGATTTTGGGAAGAGAGGGTCTGTGTACCACCAACTTTGTATCCAGTTAATTTTCCTAGGCCTCAGTTTTCTTCCATTTAAAATGAGGGTATTGAACCAGATGAACTCCAAGGTGCCTTTCAGTGCTTAAATTATAGGATTCTAGGATGATGGATGTTATAATACATTCTTTGGCAACATCTGCATCTATTTAAGCTCATAAATGTTGAAAAGAAATATTTGGTATGCAGGAAACCAGGAAGCAGGTAGCTCCCTTTAAGTAAATAGTCATCCAAAATTGATGAAATTTAGGGTTTTATCAGCCTTTGCTGGACTCCCATGGTTGCCCATATCTTATGGGACTGGATCATGTTTTCCATCACCTAGAATTCTTGGGCTTAATTTAATTTTTATATCTAATGGATGACAGCTCTGAGTAATTTAAGATTGTTTATAAGGTTAAAAAAAAACCCTGAAGTTGTCAAAATAGCAGAAGACAAACTTATAATGAATGATGTGGGAGGAACATCACTTCATGCTGACTAGAGAAAAAAAGTGGTTTAAAGGAATAAGTTTTTTCTTTATAATGCACAGAAAGAAAAACATTAGAAAATGTAAATAAAAGGTCACAAATTGTGGAGTTTGGGCCACATCGCATCTACAGATGGGGCTTCCCTGGTAGCGCTAGTGGTAAAGAACCTGCCTGCCTGCCTGCCAGTGTAGGAGACGTAAGAGATGCGAGTTTGATCCCTAGTTCGGGAAGATCCCCTAGAGGAGGGCACGGCTGTTCGCTCCAGTAGTCTTACCTGGAGAATCCCATGGACAGAGGAGCCACAGGGTCCCAGAGTCAGATATAAATGAAGCAACTGAGCATACATGCAGTCTACGGATGAGTTTGTTTGGCAGCACAGAGTTTTTCAAAATTATGATTTGAGTGACTTTAAGACGGACATGTACTAGTGATCCTGATGAGCATCCTTCCTGCTCCCCACCACCAGCCACTCACCCCCACTATCCTACCACAGACCCTTGCCACCTTGATGCAAACTTCCCGGGCACCAGGACATTTGAGTTTGGTGTGTGAAAAAATAAGTATAAATGAAATGTTAGGGCTTTTCTTTTTTGAGAGGCTGCAATTAGTCCTCCATATATGTGGGTTCCACATCCACAGATTCAACAAACTTCAGAGCCAAAATGGGGCTTCTCTGGTGGCTCAGTGGTAAAGAACCTGCCTGCAGTACAGGAGATGCAGGAGCCACGGGTTCAATCCCTGGATTGGAAAGATCCCCTGGAGAAGGAAATGGCAACCCACTACAATATTCTTGCCTGGAGAATCTCATGGACAGAGGAGCCTGGTGGACTACAGTTCATGGGGTCACTAAAAGTCGGACACAACTAAGCAACTAAACTACCACCACCACCATGGAATCAAAAGACTCAGAAAAAGGAAAAAGAAAAGGAAAAAAAGTCCTGGAAAATTCGAAAAAAAACAAAACTTGAATTTGCCTGTGTACTGGCAACTATTTAAAAAGCATTTTCATTATATTAGGTATTATAAAGAATCTTGATAATTTAAATTATATGAGAGGATCAGTTCAGTTCAGTCGCTCAGTCATATCTGACTCTTTGCGACCCCATGAATTGCAGCACGTCAGGCCTCCCTGTCCATCACCAACTCCCAGAGTTCACTCAGACTCATGCCCATCAAGTCAGTGATGCCATCCAGCCATCTCATCCTCTGTCGTCCTCTTCTCCTCCTGCCCCCAATGCCTCCCAGCATCAGAGTCTTTTCCAATGAGTCAACTCTTCGCATGAGGTGGCCAAAGTACTGAAGCTTCAGCTTCAGCATCATTCCTTCCAAAGAAGTCCCAGGGCTGATCTCCTTCAGAATGGACTGGTTGGATCTCCTTGCAGTCCAAGGGACTCTCAAGAGTCTTCTCCAACACCACAGTTCAAAAGCATCAATTCTTCGGTACTCAGTCTTCTTTACACTCACATCCATACATGACCCCTGGAAAAACCATAGCCTTGACTAGACGGACCTTAGTTGCCAAAGTAACATCTTTGCTTTTGAATATGCCATCTAGGTTGGTCATAACTTTTCTTCCAAGGAGTAAGCGTCTTTTAATTTCAAGGCTGCAGTCACCATCTGCAGTGATTTTGGAGCCCTCCAAAATAAAGTCTGACACTGTTTCCACTGTTTCCCCGTCTATTTCCCATGAAGTGATGAGAGGATAAGTTTATACAAATACTATACCATCTTATATAAGGGCTTGAGCATGTGTGGATTTTGGTATCTGTGGGAATGGAGAGCCTGGAACCAATTCCCCCACTTTTGATACTGAGGGATGAGTGTAATACCATGGAAACTCCCTAGATCACTAGTAGATTACTTCCTAGGGATCACTTGTTATAGAAAGGTGTTCTTCACTTCTAAATCTGTTTTCCTAAAGATCGTCTGTGTTTTAAGAATTCCTACAGGGAATACCTTGGCAGTTCAGTGGATAGGACTCTGCGCTTCCACTGCAGGGCACACAGGTTCAGTCCCTGGTCATGGAATTAAGATCGCTGATTTTGTAGTTAATGTCCCTACAGGTTGTAAACTTCATTGACATTGCAAGTTGTTGGGTATTTGTTTTTTTTTCCTAGAATCAAATGTAAAAATTAGATATTAATTCAAAAGAACTTAAGTCTTTTCTGGGGGAAACCAGTTTGCTTATTTTGTAGTCAGACTAATAAATGCTATAGTCAAAGGATATAATTCTGTTATTTTGAACAATTGCTAAGAAGTTGTTTGCAAGCATCTCTAACAATATATAGGCTTTGTTTACAAAGCTTGATTTATCATTTTTATCTATAGCAAAATGCATTTTAAAGGGTCAAAGAAAATGATAAATCTTTATGATACTGTTGCATCTTTACAACTACATTTTCTATNTAGTCAGACTAATAAATGCTATAGTCAAAGGATATAATTCTGTTATTTTGAACAATTGCTAAGAAGTTGTTTGCAAGCATCTCTAACAATATATAGGCTTTGTTTACAAAGCTTGATTTATCATTTTTATCTATAGCAAAATGCATTTTAAAGGGTCAAAGAAAATGATAAATCTTTATGATACTGTTGCATCTTTACAACTACATTTTCTATTTTTAAATTCTGTTTTGGGATTTTGTGACAGAAAAGGTCAACTTGAGACAGCATTTATTTCCTTCCCCCAGCCCATCAAAAATTTTGTTTAAATAAATTTGTGGGTACTATAAAGATATTTTATTCTAGGGTTGGACCACAAAATGACCAGTTAAGATTTTTCAGGCTGAATGTGCTTTGTTTAGGAGGTGGCAAGTTAAGAGGAAAGGGGAGAATTAAAATATTTGCAAGATGTCATTAATCTCCAGCAAGAGCCAAGAGTTGTTTTTTTTCCCCCTTCATTTCAGAACTAATCCAGCTTTCTGTTATTTGGCTCAGAAAAGTCTTAAATCTGTAACAAGAGAGTAACTTCCTGTTCTCAAGAGTATGGCTGCCAAAGAAAACATTTACAAGAAAAGTCCCAGGGCCAAAAAATTGCCTACTAATTATTTCTCAACCCCCCTCCCACCCCAATTCAGGAAGGTGAATGCTGTAAATGCTCTATGTTAAAACTCGAAAGTATGTGTTGAAAAATTAAGAGAAAACCCCTAAGAACTGTTTGCCATTTATTTATATTTTATTGCATTCAAATTACATCAGTTTTATGGCCCTTGGGCACGAATTAATGTTTCTTATAATATTTTGTTCAGAATTCCATGAAAGTTTTTACCTATTACCTTCCCAGCTGAAGAAGACAGAAGCAGCACCCGCATGGAACTCACCTAGTCTTACCAGCTCCAAGCTAGTCTGATAATCAACAGTGGGTCTTGGTTTTCCCCGTGACGATCTGTCCATTCAGTGTGTGTGTGCATGCTAAGACACTTCAGTTGTGTCTGACTCTTTGCGACCTTGTCGACTGTAGCCCACCAGGCTCCTCTGTCCGTAGGATTCTCCAGGCAAGAATACTGGAGTGGGTTGCCATACTCTGCCAAACTCCAGGGGATCTTCCTGATCCAGGGATCAAACCGATGTTTCCTGTGGCTTCTGCACTGCAGGCAGATTCTTTACCACTGAGCTACTGGGGAAGCCCCGTCTATTCAGTGCAATGTCAGTCAGAATCCCAACAGCCCATAGGTAGAAACTGAGAGAGTAAAACTCATACAGAAATGCAAAGGACCTAGACTAGCCAAAACAACTTTGAAAAAGAACAGAGTCGAAAAGCCCATACTACCTGACTTCAAGGCTTAAGATAAAGCTACAGTAATCAAGTCAGTGTGGGACTAGTGTTAAGACAGGCAACTAGATCATTATAACAGACTGTACAGAAATAGACCTATGCGCCAGTATGACCAGTTGATTTTCCACAATGGTATAAAGGCAATTCAGTGGAAAATGCATAGTCTGTTCAACAGATGGTGCTAAAACAATTCATTGAACATCCATATGCAAAAAACTTCTTTGATTTATACTTCACACCATGTATTAGCAATCTAATCCTGCCTAACAAATTACGTCCAGATTTAGCAGCAGTCTCCCACTGGTCTCTTTCCAGAAACTCATCTCCTGTCTTACTTTGGGGCTTGTCCTCCTCTGACCAAGTCCAGTGAGTTATTCTCAAATTTGCATATAAGAGAAAGAAGTCTATGGTTTATTTAATTCTGTTTATCCTGACATACTTTTTTTTTGCCCTGCTTTCCTTCTACACAGTCCTACTCACAAGTAAGCATTATTCATTAAGTCTGTTATATGTGTCCAATAAAAGGAAATCCTTGGGTCTGCAGATATTCACGGTGCAACACCTCCTTCACAATAATGACTAGTACTAATAGCAGGGGTCAATGTTAGTGTCGACTGTAGGCATGTCTCTGAAAACTTCTCCTGTGCTGTTTCGCATGATGAGTCCAGCCAGCCTCTTTGGGGTGCAATTCCATTTCCTTCCTGGGCAGAGCTGCTCATGGGAGCACCGAACCCATGAGAGCCACCCATGAGACTACTGCAGTTTAGTGACAATACCAACTCCAGCCTTCCCACCCCTGTCCTGAAGTCAGACAGGTCTGGAGGTTTCAGAGAAGTTTTATTTCTCTTTGACTTTCCATTTCTTTACCTACAAAACGGTGGTAGTGACATTTTCTATACAGAATTGCTATGAAGATTGGAGTGGTTGCATGCTATGCCTAGGTCAGTAACTCTTAGTCTTTACTTTGTCTAGCCAAGGCTCTTTCTGGATACTTTTCGTTTATAAATTTCTCCATGCTTGCTGAGGTATGGAATGCTGTCCCCTCCTATATAGGAAACTGCCCCCAAGGAGTTTACCTGTATGATTGTTGTTGTTCAGTCTCTGAGTTGTGTCCAACTCTTTGTGACCCCATGGACAGCAGCATGCCAGGCCCCTCTGTCCTGGACCTGGTGGTCTGTCATCAGATGTGAGAGTAGAAAAGATAGAATGGAAACAGATACCCCTGGGATTCAGAGAAAGCAAAGATCGGGAGGAGACAGACTCACTGGGAACAATTTTGGAAAGGATGAAGGTCTTNGACCCCATGGACAGCAGCATGCCAGGCCCCTCTGTCCTGGACCTGGTGGTCTGTCATCAGATGTGAGAGTAGAAAAGATAGAATGGAAACAGATACCCCTGGGATTCAGAGAAAGCAAAGATCGGGAGGAGACAGACTCACTGGGAACAATTTTGGAAAGGATGAAGGTCTTGAGGGTACACATCTGTGTCTCCCCAGCACCTGGCATGTGCTGGTGGAGCTGAACTGGGCCTCTGAGTCTGGATGTCCAGGAGAGCACTGTGGTCTGATGTGGCCTGAAGCAGGACAGAAAGGAATCCTGGAGCAGGCCAATGGCATTTACTGGGGAGAAAGAGGGTACCTGGAGTAGCCAGATCTACTTGGACCAGCTGGGGATCAGTCTCGGTTGGTGTGCCCTCTATTGGGAAGGCCATGTCACATCACCAAGCCCCAGACACTTCCCAAACATTCTCTCTCCAGCTAGCCCTATATAGAACTCCCTGGGGCACATGCCACCCAAACTCAAACCTCCTATTAGACATATGGTGAATCTTTTGTCACGATGGCCAGCTCTAGCTTCTGACTCACTAAGTGGCAAGCCTTCTCTGATTCCAGGATCCTGGAGGATGCCAGCTCCTAAGTGAGCCCAGTCCTGTTTCCTGTCGGCTGCCCTGCACCCTCTGGACCAAGGGGACGCCTACACGCTTGCAGCTCACACTTGCACAGTCCGGAGCTCAGGTATCCACAGGCCATATCCTGAAGGTACTTTCTGCACTGTCTGTTTTTGGGGGAGGGGTGTGGGCCTGTCTAAAGCTACCAACTTTACACATGCCTTCATTTCTCATTCCCAGTGTTGGCAAAGAGGTACGGAAATAATATTCTTGTTCTGTCGGTGAGAGTTTCAGTGGACTCAAATCTCCAGAGGCCACATTGGACCACATGCACTGAAGTACTGAAATGTACCTAACTCATGACCCAGTGATCCCTCTTCTAGGAACTTATCAGAGGATTGCTTTAAAAAGAGTAAAGACAATTCCAAAATTCCAACAGCTGGGGATAGGGCAAGTAAACCATAGTACATGAATAAAGTAGAATCCAACTAGCTGTCAGAAACATCAGTTTAGCTCTATACACCTGTACCTATATAGAGTGCTGTAGTGTGGAAGTGAAATGTGGTTATCAGCCATAGGTAACACTTTCCAAGTGCTTACTATGCACCCTGCACTATTCTAGGAACCCCACAGATATTGACTCATTTCATCTGCACACAGTGACAGCTGGGAAAGAACTGTCACTGATCTCATTTTACAGGGGCTCAAAGAGGTTCTGTGACTTGCTTAAGGCACACACTTGTGACTAAGCTGAGATAGTCTCAAGAGCCTGTGTTCCTGAGTGCCATGATTCTGCTTCTGTATAGAGTCCTGTGTGTTCTAAACTAATAAATGGTCTCTCTGTGTGTGTGTTCAAGAAAGTCTGGAAGGATTGGAATGAGAATATTAATTGAGGCATTATTATAGAATACATTTTTGGAATAAATTCAGAGTGAATTTGCTGTGTGGTATTAGTTTTTCTCTCCAGTTCTACATGAACCCTGTGCTTAGGAGGAGGTTGAAGAACAAACACCACTCTGTTTCAAACAGTAGATTGACTGTCACTAATTTTGACAAAAGGGTGAGAATGATCAGCTCTGGGTGTTTTTTTGTTTGTTTGTTTGTTTTTTCCAGTTTCAAGTCTGTATCACTGAGGAAGTCCTTTCAGTGGTCTTTCTGAATAGTTCAAATAATGGTTAGAATTCTCCATATGTTGCAAGTATATTTAAAAATTTATAAATACAAAAGGCCCAGGGACAGACCACCTTTAATGTTATAGAATGATTCCTAGCATTCTTTGAATTTAAAATTACTGATTTTTTTTTCCTTTTTTGGTTGTTTTATGGAGGGTGTAGAGTGTTTGCCAAACAGTCTTTATTTCTTTCTTGCTCTTACCAAAACTGACATTTTTTATGCCACCACATTTCATTTAGAACCTGTTTCCCCACCAGCTTCTCCAGGGGCCCAGGGGTTCCCAGAACCCTCTGCCACTCTGAGTCCTGTTTCACTACCTCCTGGTCCCAGGATCTGCCTTTTCCTGAAATTCTCTTTCTTGACACTGCTGCTAAGTCACTTCAGTCGTGTCCGACTCTGTGAGACCCCATAGATGGCAGCCCACTAGGCTCTCCCGTCCCTGGGATTCTCCAGGCAAGAACACTGGAGTGGGTTGCCATTTCCTTCTCCAATGCATGAAAGTGAAAAGTAAAAGTGAAGTCGCTCAGTCGTGTCCGACTCTTAGCGACCCCAGGGACTGCAGCCTACCAGGGTCCTCCACCCATGGGATTTGCCAGGCAAGAGTACTGGAGTGGGGTGCCATTGCCTTCTCCTTGACACTACACTAGGAAAAGGCTTCTCATGCTAAAGCACCTTGGAGAGGGAAGGTAGCCAAGACTCAACAGCAGTGCTTTAAGATACACTTCCGGATGACAGGACTTTCCTGTGCACCAAGCCTCAGGACAGGCCTCTGCATGACCTACCTCAGTTGGCACTCACATTAGCCTATCAGGTAGGTGTGATTTTTTTTTTAAATTAAAGTGCAGTTGATTTACAGTGTTGTAATAATTACTGCTATACAGCAAAGTGATTCAGTTATAGATATACATTCTTTTCCATTGTGCTTTATCATAGGATATTGAATATAGTTCTCTGTACTACACAGTAGGACCTTGTTATTTATCCATTATATATATATACCAGTTGGCATCTGCTAATCCCAAACTCCAACTTCATCCCTCCCCCCTAACGCCCTCCTCCCTGACAGCCACCAGTCTTTTCTGTGTCCGGGATACTGTTTCTGTTTCATGGATAGGCTCACCTGTGTCATATCTTAGATTCCGCAGATAAGTGATATCATAGGGTATTTGTCGCTTTCTGACTGACTTAGTATGATCATCTCTCGTTGCCTCCATGTTGCTGCAAATGGCATTATTTTGTTCCCTTTCACGGCTGGGTAATATTCTGCTGTCCATATGTGCTGCATCTTCCTTATCCACTCACCTGTAATAGACATCTGGGTTGTCTCCATGTCTTGGTTATTGTGCACAGAGCTGCTGTGAACACAGGGCTGCATGTCTCTTGTTGAATTATAGTTTTGCCCAGATCTATGCCCGGAAGTGGAATTGCTGGATATATGGTCATTCTATTTTTCGTTTTCAGAGAATCTTCCATGCTGTTTTCTGGCTACCCCAACTTACATCCTCACCAGCAGCCATAGGAGACTTCCCTTTCTCCACACCCTGCCCAGCATTTTTTATTTGTTGACTCTTTAATGATGACCATTCTGACTAGTGGGTGCTGGTACCTCATTGTAGTTTTGATTTGCATTTCTCTAATAATTAGTTATGTTGATCATCTTTTCACGAACCTATTGGTCATCTGTATTTCTTCTTTGGAGAAACGTCTGTTTTGGTCTTGTTGCCCATTTTTCCTTTTTCCTCCTTCATACTTACTTATTTATCTGGCTGTGCTGGGACAGGACCTTCCATCTTCGTTGTGGCATGAGGGATCTTTTAGTTGTGGCAGGAACTCTTGATTGCAGCATGTGGGATCTAGTTCCCTGACTAGGGATCAAACCCAGGGCCCCTGCATTGGAAGCACAGCCTACAACTGGGCCACCAGGGACATCTCCTTTCCATTTTTCAGTTGGGTTGTTTGCTTTTTTTGTTGTCGTATGAGCTGTTTGGATATTTTGGAAATTAAGCCCTTCTTGGTCACATTGTTTGCAAATATTTCCTCCTATTCCATAAGTTATTTTGTTTTTGTTTTCCTTATGCTTTTCTTTGCTATGCAAAAGCTTGTGAGTTTGATTAAGTCCTATTTGGTTTTGTTTCTGTTGCCTTGGGAGACTGATCTAAGAAAACATTGGAACAGTTTATGTCAGAAAATGTTTTTCCTGTGATCTCTTCTAGGAGTTTTATAGTGTTATGTCTTATGTTTAAGTCTAGCCATTTTGAGTTTATTTTTGTGTAAAAAATATGGAACACTTCATGAACTTGTGTGTCATACTTGTTGTTCAGTCACTCAGTCATGTCTGAATCTTTGTGACCCCACGGATAGCAGCATGCCAGGCCTCCCTGTCTTTCACTGTCTCCTGGGGTTTGCTTAAACTCATGTCCACTGATTCGGTGATGCCGTCCCACCAGCTCATCCTCTGCCTTCAGTCTTTCCCAGCATCAGGGTCTTTTCCAAAGAGTTGGCTCTTTGCATCAGGTGGCTGAAGTACTGGTGCTTCAGCCTCAGCATCAGTCCTTCCAGTGAATATTTAGGATTGATTTCCTTTAGGATTGGCTGGTTGGATCTCCTTGCAGTCCAAGGACTCTCAAGAGTCTTCTGCAGCACCACAATTCAAAAGCATCAGTTCCTCAGCACTCAGCCATCTTTATGCTCCGAGTCTCACATCTGTACATGACTACTGGAAAAACCATAGCTTTGACTGTATAGACCTTTGTCGGCAAAGTGATGTCTCTGCTTTTTATTACCCTGTCTAAGTTTGTTACAGTTTTTCTTCCAAGAAGCAAGTGTCTTTTAATTTCATGGCTGCAGGCACCATCTGCAGTGGTTTGGGGGCCCCCCAAAATAAAGTCAGCTACTGTTTCCACTGTTTCCCCATCTATTTGCCATGAAGTGATGGGACCGGATGCCATGATCTTAGTTTTTTGAAGTTGAGTTTTAAGCCAACTTTTTCACTCTCCTCTTTTACCTTCACGAAGAGGCTCTTTAGGTTCCCATTAGCTTTCTGCAATTAGGGTGGTGTCATCTGCATATCTGAGGTACTGATATTTCTCCCAGCAATCTTGATTCCAGCTTGTGCTTTATCCAGTCTGGCATTTCACATGATGTACTCTGAATAGAAGTTAAATAAGCAGGGTGACAATATACAGCCTTGACATATTCCTTTCCCAACTTGGAACCAGTCCATCATTCCATGTCAGGCTCTTACTATTGCTTCTTGACCTGCATGCAGGTTTCTCAAGAAGCAGGTAAGATGTTCTGGTATTCCCATCTCTTGAAAAATTTCCCACAGTTTGTGTGATACACACAGTTAAAGGCTTTAGCATAGTCAATGAAGCAGATGTTTTTCTGGAATTCCTTTGCTTTTGCTGTGATCCAACAGATGTTGGCAAGTTGATCTCTGGTTCCTCTGCCTTTTCTAAATCTAGCTTGTACATCTGGAAGTTCTCAATTCACATATTGTTGAAGCCTAGCTTGAAGGATTTTGAGCATTATCTTGTTAGCATGTGAAATGAGCACAGTTGTGTGATAGTTTGAACATTCTTTGGCATTGCCCTTCTTTGGGACTGGAATGAAAACTGACCTTTTCCAGTCCTGTGGCTACTGCTAAGTTTTCCAAATTTGCTGGCATATTGAGTGCAGCACTTTAACAGCCTCATCTTTTAGGATTTGAAATAGATCAGCTGGAATTCCATCACCTTCTCTAGCTTTGTTCATAGTAATGCTTCCTAAGGCCCACTTAACTTTGGACTCCAGAATGTCTGGCTTTAGGTGAGTGATCACAGTATCATAGTTATCTGGGTCATTAAGACCTTTCTTGTACAGTTCTTTCATGTATTCTTACCACCTCTTCTTAATCTCTTCTGCTTCTTTTCAATTCATTTCAGTTGCTCAGTCATTTCCAACTTCTTGCAACCCCATGGACTGCAGCATGCCAGGCTTCCTTGTCTGTTACCAACTCCCAAAGCTTGCTCAAACTCATGTCCATTGAGTCAATGATCCCATCCAACTATCTCATTCTCTGTTGTCCCCTTCTTCTCCTACCTTCAGTCTTTCCCAGAATGAGGGTCTTTTCTAAGACAGTTCTTCCCATCAGTTGGCCAAAATATTGGAGCTTCAGCATCAGTCCTTCCAATGAATATTCAGGACAGATTTCCTTTAGGATTGACCGGTTTGATCTCCTTGCTGTCCAAGGGCCTCTCAAGAGTCTTCTCCAACAACACAGTTCAAAAGCATCAATTCTTCAGCACTCAGCTTTCTTTATGGTCCAGCTCTCACAAACCATAGCTTATGGATCTTTGTTGGTAAAGTGATGTCTCTGCTTTTTTTCTGTTAGGTCCACAGTGTTTCCGTCCTTTATTGTGCCCATCTTTGCATGAAATATTCCCTTGGTATCTCTAATATTCTTAAAGCGATCTCTAGTCTTTCCCATCCTATTATTTTCCTCTATTTTTTTTGTTTTGCATTGTTCACTGAAGAATGCTTTCATATCTTTCCTTGGTATTCTTTAGAACTCTACATTCAGTTGGGTATATCTTTCCCTTTCTCCTTTGCTTTTTGCTTCTCTTCTTTTCTCAGCTATTTATAAGGCCTCCTTAGACAACCTTTTTGACTTCTTGTATTTTCCTGGGGGATGGTTTTGATTACCACCTTCTTTACAGTATTATGAACCTCTATCTATAGTTCTTCTGGTACTCTATCAGATCTAATCCCTTGAATCTATTTGTCACTTCCATTGTATAATCATAAGGGATCTGATTTGCTTGCTGAGGGACCATGCTAATCTTCTGTATATCGTTCCAATTTTAGTATATGTGCTGCTGAAGCAGTCAGGTAGCATAATTATCCCGTTAGTAGAATATGAAGTAGATATTCAGAGAGCTTTGATGACACGTCCAAGGTCCCACAACACCAACTTAAATACAAATTTGACTTCAAAATATGCCATTTCCTCTTGACACTATGCTGACTTGTGGTCATTTACTCAACTGAGTTGCTTTGCTTTCTTTCTTTGGCTCTTTTCTTTTTTTTTTTTGTAAGGTAAGAGGTAGGGAGTTTGGGTGGGCTTCCTTGGTAGCTCAGCTGGTAAAGAATCCACCTGCAATGAGGGAGACCTGGGTTCAATCTCTGGGTTGGAAAGATCCTCTGGAGAAGGAAAGATCCCCTGGAGTGATACTCATTCCAGTATTCTTGTCTGGAGAATCCCCATGGACAGAGGAGCCTGGCAGGTGACAGTCCATGGGGTCACAAAGAGTCAGACACGACTAAACAACTAACCACAGCAGAGGGAGTTTGGGCACACAGGAGGATTTTTTTTTTTTTTAGTAAAAATGATTTTAATGTTTTATAAACATTAATGCATCTTAATCTTTCTAGAAGGTAAGTTAACTAGATAAATTTCAGGGTTTAAATATATACACACAAATGCACACACCCTCTTGTACAGTTTATAAATGATTCCAGGGACTGTACTGATTGAAAGATTATGGTGCCCTAACTCGAACAGTCCAGAACCTGGTTCTGTTCTTTACCCCTCTACACAGTCATGAATGATACACAGTGACAGCATCAGTAGAACAAAATATATAGCATTTATTAAACATACGTGACTTAGGTTATCATATCAAAGTAGAGCATGCACGAACAAATTATTCATTCTTTTAACGAAAACAATAATTGATACTGAAAACATTAAGTGATTAAATTTCCACAACATACAAAATTCTCTTTCATTTAAAGTGAGAAAGAAAAAGTAAATCACAGGTTGAAGAAATACAGTGATTTCAGCTGGCCCCATAAAGGTATAAGGCACAAATTAAACCAAGGGATTAGCACATCAGAATGAAACGTGTCTGCCCTCACAAAGACTGGCTCCAGCCGAGGCTCCCAAGCCCCTGCATGGGTCCTTGGCACCTGCCCCTTCCTTCCTGGGGTCACATTTCCCCAGGTGCCCATGCTCCTATGGACAGGCTTCCCTGTAGCAGAGAAACACTGCCTCTAATACTTTTACGGGTAAATAAAACCTTCATGCTGTAACAAATGATCCTGGCGTGAGTAGCATGAATTTTCAAGTTAATACCCTTTTTCCTCCCAACCGAAGTCTAGTAAAACAGAAAATAGAGAATTCTCCTGCCAGGACTCAGTGTCTACATGGAAAGCTGACGACGGCCCAGTACAGCTGGGTACATACATATACCGGTGGGGGTTTTGAGAAACAACCTTGAAACCTCTCTCTCCTGCCCTCCCCGCTCCACCACCACTTTGCCTCATGTTTTAGAAGTGGAGCAAAACCTCAGCAATTTCCACTGGGACTTTAAACAGTGTACAGGAGGAAGCAACAGTCACCCTTTTCAGACTTCAGGCTGCAGGGTTCCAGGGCCTTTGTCCATC
Source organism: Neotragus moschatus (assembly GCA_006410615.1). NCBI lineage: Eukaryota > Metazoa > Chordata > Mammalia > Artiodactyla > Bovidae > Neotragus > Neotragus moschatus. The sequence continues at coordinate 972,453 of SJYA01001563.1, read as the reverse complement.
CGTGAAAAGTGCACGTCTCCAAGTGCTTAGGTCAAAGTTTTCTTCGTGGTCAACTCTAGGACTCGTGTGTATGGGGTATAGTTCCTGGAAGGCATTGCGATCTCACGAGTCCTACCTGTTTGGCTGAGAAATGAAAAAAGGCAAATCAGGAATATGAGACAAAACTCACCATATGCTTCACATAATAAGATGACTCTAGGAAATCCACTTTCAACACTTAAAAATAGACTGCAGTAATACAGTTGAGTATTTAGAGGGGCCATTTTTTTTTAGTAACTTTTAAAAAGTTATTTATTTGGAGGATAATTGCTTTACAATATTGTCTGGCTTCTGCCATACATCAACATGAATCAGAATTCAGGAATATCCCCTCCCTCGTGAAACTCCCAGTCCTTTAGGTTGTCACAGAGCACCACGTTTAGCTCCCTTTGTTATACAGCAAGTTCTCATTGTTGTTCAGTCACTAAGTCATGTCCGACTCTTTGTGACCCCACATGGACTGCACGCCAGACTTCCCTGTCCTTCACTCGCTCCCGGAGTCTGCTCAATGGAATCATGTCCATTGAGTCAGAGATGCTATCCAACCATCTTGTCCGCTGTCACCCACTTCTCCTCCTGCCCNCACTAAGTCATGTCCGACTCTTTGTGACCCCACATGGACTGCACGCCAGACTTCCCTGTCCTTCACTCGCTCCCGGAGTCTGCTCAATGGAATCATGTCCATTGAGTCAGAGATGCTATCCAACCATCTTGTCCGCTGTCACCCACTTCTCCTCCTGCCCTCAACCTTTCCCAGTATCAAGATCTTTTCCAGTGAGTTAGTGCTTCACATCAGGTGGCTGAAGTATTGGGGCTTCAGCGTCAGTCCTTCCAGTGAATATTCAGGGTTGATTACCTTTAGGACTAACTGGCTTGATCCCTTTGCTGTCCAAGGGACTTTTGAAAGTCCTCTGTCCATGGGATTCTCCAGGCAAGAATAGTAGAGCAGGTAGCCATTCCCTTCTCCAGGGCATTTTTCTGTCCCAGGGATCAAACCGGGTTTCCTGCATTGCAGGCAGATTCTTTACCATCTGAGCCATTAAGGAAGCCCTCAACTTTCCATTAGCTATCTATTTTACATATGGTAATGTATACATTGGAGAAGGCAATGGCACCCCACTCCAGTACTCTTGCCTGGAAAATCCCATGGACAGAGGAGCCTGGTGGGCTGCAGTCCATGGGGTCGCAAAGAGTCAGACACGACTGAGCGCCTTCACTTTCACTTTTCACTTTCATGCACTGGAGAAGGAAATGGCAACCCACTCCAGTGGGTTCTTGCCTGGAGAATCCCAGGGACGAGGGAGCCTAGTGGGCTGCCATCTATGGGGTCGCACAGAGTCAGACACGACTGAACCAACTAGGCAGCAGCAGCAGCAGCAGCATGTATATATTTCCATGCTACTCTCAAGTATTGGAACTTCAGCTTCAGCATCAGTCCTTCCAATGAATAGTCAGGGTTGATCTCCTTTAGGATTGACTGGTTTGATCTCCTTGCAGTCCAGTGGACTCTCAAGAGTCTTCTCCAGCACCACAGTTCAAAAGAATCAGTTCTTCGGTGTCGGCCTTTTTTATTGTTACACATGCACGTATATTCATTTTCTGATTCTTTTCTCATATAGGTTATCACAAAATATTAGAATTCCCTGTGCTATATAGTAGGTCATTGTTGGTTATCTTTGTTATGTATAATAGTGTGTATATGTTAATCCCAAACTCCTGATTTAACCACCTCCCACATTTCCCCTTTGGTAACCATAAGTTTGTTTATCTCCAAGTCTGCTTCTGTTCTTTAAATATTAGGTTCACATATGAGTGGTATCATATGATATTTGTCTTTGTATGACTTACTTCACTCAGTGTAATAATTTCTAAGTTCATCCACGTTGCTGCAAATGACATTATTTCATTGTTATGTCTGAGTAATATTCCACCATATAAATGTACCACATCATTATCGATTCCTCTGTCGATGGACATTTAGGCTGCTTTTATGTCTTGGTTGTTGTATATAGTACTGTAATGAACATTGGGGTGTGTGTGGTTTTTTTTTTTGAATTACAATTTTCTTTGGCTATATGCCCAAGAGTACAATTGCTAAATCATATAGTAGTTCTAGTTTTTTAAGAAACCTCCATACCATTTTCCATAGTGGTTGTACCAATTTACCTTCCCACCAGCAGGGTAGGAAGGTTCCTTTTCTTCCCACTGTCTCCAGCATTTACTGTCTACAGACTTCTTGATGAGGCCATTCTGACTTAGGTGAGGTGATCCCTCACTGTAATTTTCTGTTTCTCTGATAATTAGTGATGTTGAGCATCTTTTCATGTGCTTTTTGGCCATCAGTATGTCTTCTTTGGAGAAATGGCTATTTAAAGCCTCTGCATATTTTTTGGTTGTTTTTTCTTTTTTTATCTGACATAGACCTGCGTGAGCTGTTTGTATATTTTATAGATTAATCCCTTGTCTGTTGCTTCATTTGAAAATATTTTCTCCCATTCTGTGGATTGTCCTTTTGTTGTTTATGATTTCCTTTGCTGTGCAGAAGCTTTTAAGTTTCACGAGGTATTTGTTTGTATTTTAATTTAATTTTATTTTTATTGAAGTATAGTTGATTTCCAATGTGTGCCAATCTCTGCTGAACAACAAAGTGGACTCGGTTATATATAGACATTCTTTTTCATATTCTTTTCCATTATGGTTTATTATAGGATATTGAATATAGTTTCCTGTGTTATACAGTAGGACCCTGTTGTTTATCCATCCTATATGTAATAGTTTATAGCTGCTAATCCCAAATCCCCAGTCCTTCCTTTTCCCTTGGCAACCACAAATCTGTTCTCTACGGTCTATGAGTCTGTTTCTGATTCATAAATAAGTTCATATGTGTCATATTTTGGATTCTACATGTAAGTGATATCATGTGGTGTTTGTCCTTCTCTTTCTGGCTGACTTTAGTTAGTATGCTAATCTCCAGCTGCATCCACATTGCTGCAAATGGCACTGCTTCATCCCTTCTATGGCTGAGCACCATTCATTGTATGTGTATATGTACTGCCTTCTCTATCCACTCATCTGTTGCTGGACATTTAGGTTGTTTCCATGTTTTGGCTATTGTGAACAGTGCTGCTATGAACACAGGGGGGTATGTATCTTTTGGGATTAGAGTTTTGTCTAGCTATATGCCCAGAAGTGGGGCTGCTGAATCATATGGTAATTCTATTTTTAGTTTTCTGAGGAACTTCCACAGTTTGCCATAGTGGCTACACTAACATACATTCCCACCAGCAATATAGGAGGCCTCTCTTTCCCCACATTCTTTCCAGAATTTGTTGTTTGTTGACTTTTTTTCCATTATTCAAGTGTATCTTTAAACAATTTTTAATTGGAGGGCAATTGCTTTAAGAGCTTCCCCAATGGCTCAGCTTTACAATGTTGCGTTAATTTCTGCAGTATAACAACATGAGTCAGCCATAAGTATACATATATCCCCTCCCTGTTGAGCCTCCCTCCCCTCTCCCACCATCCCACCCCTCTAGGTCATCACAGAACACCAAGCTGAGCTTCCTCTTTTTTTTTTTTTANCCCTTCTATGGCTGAGCACCATTCATTGTATGTGTATATGTACTGCCTTCTCTATCCACTCATCTGTTGCTGGACGTTTAGGTTGTTTCCATGTTTTGGCTATTGTGAACAGTGCTGCTATGAACACAGGGGGGTATGTATCTTTTGCCATTAGAGTTTTGTCTAGCTATATGCCCGGGAGTGGAGCTGCTGAATCATATGGTAATTCTATTTTTAGTTTTCTGAGGAACTTCCACAGTTTGCCATAGTGGCTACACTAACATACATTCCCACCAGCAATATAGGAGGCCTCTCTTTCCCCACATTCTTTCCAGAATTTGTTGTTTGTTGACTTTTTTTCCATTATTCAAGTGTATCTTCAAACAATTTTTAATTGGAGGGCAATTGCTTTAAGTGCTTCCCCAATGGCTCAGCTTTACAATGTTGCGTTAATTTCTGCAGTATAACAACATGAGTCAGCCATAAGTATACATATATCCCCTCCCTGTTGAGCCTCCCTCCCCTCTTCCACCATCCCACCCCTCTAGGTCATCACAGAACACCAAGCTGAGCTTCCTCTTTTTTTTTTTTTAATTGGAGAAAAATTGCTTTACAATGTTGTGTTGGTTTCTGCTGTACAGCAGCACAAAGTCAGCCATAATTACACATATACATCACCTCCTTGAGCCTCCCTCCCCTCTAGTCATCACAGAGCTCCATGCTGGGCTCCCTGTGTTACACGGCACCTTCTCACCAGCTGTCTGTTTTACACGTTAGTGTATATGTGTTAGTGCTGCTTCCTCCATTCATCCCACTCTTTGCTTATGCCACTGTGTCCACAGGTCTGTTCTCTGTGTCTGGGTCTGCATTCCTGCCCTGCAAATCAGTTCATTAATGCTATTTTTCTAGATTCCATATATGTGCGTCAATATATGCTATTTTTCTCTTTCTGACTTAATTCACTCTGCATAACAGGTTCTAGGTTCATCTGTCTCCCTAGAATAGACTCAAACTCATTGTTTTTACAGCTGAGTAATATTCTGTTGTATATATGTACCACATCTTTACCATTTATCTGTCAGTGGACATCTAGGTTGCCTCCATGTCTTAGCTATTGTAAATAGTGCTACTGTGAACATTAGGGTACATGCATCTTTTTGAATTATGGTTTTCTCAGGGTATATGCCCAGTAGTGGGATTGCTGGGTCATATGGTAGTTTTATTCCTGTTTTGTCTTTTTTTTTTTTTAAGGAATCTCCATACTGTTCTCCATAGTGCCCTGTTATCAATTTACATTCCCACCAACAGTGCAAGAGGGTTCCTTTTTCTCCACATCCTCTCCAGTATTTATTGTTTGAAGATGAGGTCCCTGTTTTGTACAGCAACTTCCCACTAGCTATCTTACACATGATAATAATATATATATTTCACTGCTACTGTCAGTTCACTACACCCTCTCCTTCTCCTCCTTCCGCTTGTATCCACACCTGTGTCTCTATTCCTGCCCTGCAAATAGGTTCATCAGTACCATTTTTCTAGATTCCATATGAATGCTTTAATATACAATATTTTCATTTCATTTTATTTTTAATTGGAGGATAATTGCTTTATAATGTTGTGTTGGTTTATGCCATACACAGCATGAATCAGCCATAATTATATATATGTCCCCTTGCTTGTGACCCTCCCTTCCTNAAATAGGTTCATCAGTACCATTTTTCTAGATTCCATATGAAAGCTTTAATATACAATATTTTCATTTCATTTTATTTTTAATTGGAGGATAATTGCTTTATAATGTTGTGTTGGTTTATGCCATACACAGCATGAATCAGCCATAATTATATATATGTCCCCTTGCTTGTGACCCTCCCTTCCTGCTGCCGTCCCACCCCTCTAGGTCATCACAGAGCACCAAGCTGGGCTCCCTGTGTTACACGGCAGCTTCCCACTAGCTAGCTGTTTTCCACATGGTAGTGTATATATGTCGGTGCTACTTTCTCAGTTCACCCTTCCCTCTCCTTCCTCCGCTGTGTCCACAAGTCTATTCCCTGTGTCTACATGTCCCTTCCTTCCCTGCAAATAGACTCATCAGCACTGTTTTTCTAAGTTCCATATATATGCACTAATATTCGATACTTGTTTTTCTCCTTCTGACTTAACTTCCTTCTGTATAATAGGCTCTAGGTTCATCCACCTCATTAGAACCGACTCATATTCATTCCTGTTTATAGCTGAGTAATGTACCACTGTGGATATGTACCACAACTTCCTTATCCATTCATCTGCTGATGGACGTCTAGGCTGCTTCCACGTCCTGACGGTTGTAAATAGTGCTGCGATGAACATTGGGGTACATGTGTCTATTTCAGTTATGGTTTTCTCTTCATATATGCCTAGTAATGGGATTGTGGGTCACATTGCTAGTTTTTTAAGGAATCTCCATACTGTCTTTCATAGTGGCTGTATCAGTTTACATTCCCACCAACAGTACACAAGGGTTTCCTTTTCTCCACACCCTCCCCAGCATTTAGTGTTTAGATTTTCTTGATGATGACCATTCTGACCAGTATGAGACGATACCTCATTGTAGTTTTGAATTGCATATCTCTACTAATAAGAGATGTTGAGCATCTTTTCATGTGTTTGTTTGCTATCTCTATGTCTTTGGAGAAATGTCTGTTTAGGTCTTCTGCCCATTTTTTGATTGGGTTGCTTTTCTGATATTGAGCTGCATGAGCTGCTGGTATATTTTGGAGATTAATCCTTTGTCAGTTGTTTCATTTGCAATTATTTTCTCCCATTCTGAGGGCTGTCTTTTCATCTAGTTTATAGCTTCCTTTGCTGTGCAAAAGCTTTTAAGTTTAGTTAAGTCCCATTTGTTTATATTTTTATTTTATTTCCATTACTCTAGGAGGTGAGTCAAAGAGGATCTTNATTTTGGAGATTAATCCTTTGTCAGTTGTTTCATTTGCAATTATTTTCTCCCATTCTGAGGGCTGTCTTTTCATCTAGTTTATAGCTTCCTTTGCTGTGCAAAAGCTTTTAAGTTTAGTTAAGTCCCATTTGTTTATATTTTTATTTTATTTCCATTACTCTAGGAGGTGAGTCAAAGAGGATCTTGGCTGCACTTTGTCTGTTCTGCCTATGTTTTCCTCTAAGAGTTTTATAGTTTCTGGTCTTATGTTTAGGTCTTTAATCTATTTTGAATCTGTTTTTGTGTATGGTGTTAGAAAGTGTTCTAATTCATTCTTTTACATGTAGCTGTCCAGTTTTCCCAGTACCACTTACTGAAGAGACTATCATTTCTCCACTGTATACTTTTGCCTCATTTGTCAAAGATAAAGTGCCCATAGGTGCAGAAGTTTATCTTTGGGCTTTCTAGCCAGTTCCATTGATCTGTATTTCTGTTTTTGTGCCAGTATCATATTGTCTTGATTACTGTAGCTTTGTAGTATAGAGTGAAGTTGAAAGGTTGATTCCTCCAATTCCATTTTTCTTTCTCAAGATTGCTTTGGCTATTCAAGGTCCTTTGTGTTTCCCTACAAATTATAAAATTTTTTCTTCTAGTTTTGTGAAAAATGCCATTGGTAATTTGATAGAGATTGCATGAAATCTGACTTTACGACCCAAAGCAATCGACGTTTTCATACTATAGATTCTTCCAATCCAAGAATGTGATACATCTCTCCATCTGTTTGTATCATCTTTGAGTTCTTTCATCAGAGTCCTTCATCAGTGTATCTGCATAGAGATTGTTTGTCTCCTTAGGTAGGTTTATTTCTAGGTATTTTATTATTTTTGTTGAAGTGGTGAATGGGATTTTTTTCTTTAATTTCTCTTTCTGATTTTTCATTGTTAATGTATAGGAATGCAAGGGAATTCTGTGTATTAATTTTATACAGACTTTACTAAATTCATTGATTAGCTCTTGTAATTTTCTGGTGGTATCTTTATCAATGTCATCTGCAAACAGAGTTAACTTCTTCTTTTCCAGTCTGGATTCCTTTTATTTCTTCTCTGATAGCCATGGCTACAACTTCCAAAATTATGTTGATTAATGATGATGAGAGTGAGCACCCTTGCTTTGCTCCTGATCTTAGAGGAAATACTTTCAGTTTTTCACCATTGAGAATAATGTTTTCTGTGGTCCTGTCCTATATGGCTTTTATTATGTTGAGGTAGATTCCTACTGTGCCCATTTTTCTGGAGAGATTTTATCAAATGTGAGTTGAATTTTGTTGAAAGCTTTTTCTGCATCTATTGAGATTATCATATGGTTTTTGTCTTTCAATTTGTTAATATGGTGTATCACATTGATTGATTTGCATGTATCAAAGAATCCTTGCATTCCTGGGATAAACCCCACTAGATAACAATGTATGATCCTTTTAATGTGTTGTTGGATTCTGTTTGCATGTATTTTGTTGAGGATGTTTACATCTGTGTTCATCAATGATATTGGCCTGTAGTTTTCTTTTTTGTATGACAACTTTATCTGGTTTTGGTATCACACTGATGGTGGCCTCATACAATGAGTTTGGGAGTATTCATCCCTCTGCAGTTTTTTGGAAGTGTTTGAGCAAGATAGGTGTTAGTTCTTCTCTCAGTGTTTGATAGAATTCACTGTGAAGCCATCTGGCCCTGGGCTTTTGTTTGTTGGAAGGTTTTTGATCACAGTTTCCATTTCAGTGCTTGTAATTGGTCTGTTCATAATTTCTATTTCTTCCTGAGTCGGTCTTGGATAGTTGTTGTACTTTTCTAAGAATTTGCCGATTTCTTCCAGGTTGTCTGTTTTCTTGGCATATAGTCGCTCGTAGTAATTTGCATTTCTGCATTGTCTATTGTAACTTCTTTTTCATTGTTTGTTGACGTTTTAATGATGGCTCTTCTGACTGATGTATGTTGGTACTTCATTATAATTTGCATTTCTCTACTAACTAGTGATGCTGAGCATCTTTTCATGTGCCTACTGGTCATCTATATTTCTTCTTTGGAGAAATGTGTATTTAGGTCTTCTGCCCATTTTTCCATTGGGCTTTTTTTGTTGTTGCTGTCTACTTATATAAGCTGTTTGTGTATTTTGGAGGTTAAGCCCTTGTCTGCCGTATCATTTGCCAATATTTTCTCCCATTCCATGGATTGTCTTTTCATTTTTTTATGGTTTCCTTTGCTGTGGAAAAGTTTGTAAGTTTACTTAAGTCCCATTTGTTAGTTTTTGTTTTTATTTCTATTGCCTTGGGAGACTGATCTAAGAAAACACTGGTACAATTTATGTCAGAGAATGTTTTGCCTATGCTGTCTTCTGGGTGTTTTATGATGTCATGTCTTGTGTTTAAGGCATTAAGCCATTTTGAGTTTATTTTTGTGCATGATGTGAGGATGTGTTCTAATTTCATTCATTTATATGCTGCTGTCCAGCTTTCCCAGCACCACTTGCTCAAGAGACTTTTCCCCCATTTTATATTCTCCTTTGTTGGAGATTAATTGACTTTAGATATGTGGGTTTGTTTTTTGCCTCTCTGTTCTGTCCTGTTGATCCATATGTCTGATTTTGTACCAATAATACACTGTTTTGAATGCTGTAACTTTGTAATATTGTCTGAAATCTGGGAGAGTTATGCTTCCTGCTTTTTTCCCTTAGGACTGGCAATTCTGTGTCTTTTATAATTCCATATAAGTTTTTGGGTTATTTTTCTAGTTCTGTGAAAAATGTCATGGGTATTTGATAGGGTTTGCATTAAATCTGTAGACATTTTTGTGTCGCATGGACATTTTAATATGTTACCGATCAGAGATGTATTAATATGTGTTTTGTTACCTGAACTTTATTGACTAGAGATGTTTCCCTATTTATTTACATAACAAATCGCCAGCCACAAGTGTTAGTTTCTGCAAAAACCCCCTGGTCAGTAATGTGTTAACAGTATTAATTCTTCCAATCCAAGAGCATGGGATATCTTCCCTTTATCTGAATGCTCTTTACTTTCCTTTATTATTGTTTTATAATTCACAGCTTAAGTCTTTCACCTACTTGGTCAGGTTTATTCCTTTTTTTGGTGCTATTTTAAAAAGTTTTTTTTTTGTTTTTGTTTTTACATTTCTTTCTGATATTTAATTGTTAATGTAAAGAAATGCAACCAATTTTTGAAAGTTAGGCTTAAATCCTGCTACTTTGCTGAATTCATTTATTAGCTCGAGTAGTTTTGTGTGGAGTTATTTAGGATTTCATATATATATATATATATATATAAAACATGTTGTCTGCCTACAGTGACAATTTTACCTCTTCCCTTCCAGTTTGGATATCTTTTATTTCTCCTCTGCTGTGTCCTAGACTTCCAGGAGTATGCTGAATAGAAGTGGTGACAGTGAGCATCCTTACTTCACGTTTTAGCAGGAAAGCTATTACCTTTTCACCATTGAGTATTTTATCGGCTNCTGGGTATGATCAATCATTCTTTTGGGTCCTATTTTTATCAAGTACTTTAATCCTCTGCATTGATGAGACGTGGAGTCTATTTATACATTCTTTTTTCTTCTTTTTAAACATTTTCTGTTAATGGTATCAGAATGAAAAATATTGCTTTGTTTTTAACCAAAAAGCAAGCAATGTAAATGAGACTTATCTCAAAAAAATAAATAAAAGAGCTTAATCCTGCTTTTGGTAAGTATTTTGAGAATGGCAAGTATCTCATTTTAATGAACAAAAAAGACAACATCAGTAATGAATAAACAGGGATATGAGACATTGTTCTGCAGTGTGAGAACTGGTTAGAGCTGAGAAGTCACCTGGTCAACTCGCTGACTTACCAGGTCAGGAAACAGNTAATCCTGCTTTTGGTAAGTATTTTGAGAATGGCAAGTATCTCATTTTAATGAACAAAAAAGACAACATCAGTAATGAATAAACAGGGATATGAGACATTGTTCTGCAGTGTGAGAACTGGTTAGAGCTGAGAAGTCACCTGGTCAACTCGCTGACTTACCAGGTCAGGAAACAGAGGCCCCAGCTAATAAGAGTCCAGCCTGAACATGTCCCGCAGCTCCTAACCCTGAGGACGAGAGCTGGGTGTTCTACAGCCCAGCTTGGCTATCAGCTCATTCCCATTTCCCATGCTGCTGCTGCTAAGTCACTTCAGTCATGTCCAACTCTGTGTGACCCCACAGACAGCAGCTCACCAGGCTCCCCTGTCCCTGGAATTCTCCAGGCAAGAACACTGGAATGGGTTGCCATTTCCTTCTCCAATGCATGAAAGTGAAAAGTGAAAGTGAAATCGCTCAGTCGTGTCCAACCCCCAGCAACCCCTGGACTGCAGCCTTCCAGGCTCCTCCCTCCATGGGATTTTCCAGGCAGGAGTACTGGAGTGGGGTGCCATTGCCTTTGAGTCTCCATTTTCCTGACCTACTCATGTCTACCACCACACACACACATATGCCCCTAACCATACAAGAATACACCTTCCCACACACAGGGTATAGCACTTTGTGAATCTGGTTACCCAAGTCACAAGCCATGTACCATCAGTGCCCTTGGTATGCACTTGTTTTCTGTCCTCTTGGAGCCAAGCACAGTTTGGAGCACCTAGAGACACGGGGTGGGTTGCTGGGTCACAGGCGCTAACCTGACTAGGGAAAGACCCAGGTACTGGGCTTGTGAGCAGCTTAACAACACATGGCTCAGTCCTCTAGCTCAGAAATACAGCTGAACGAACCAGGTTATAGTTCCTGTTGATGTGCTTGTGACTGAAGAGATGATGTATTTGTGAATCTGGTCTAGTGCATGACAACACTGTACGGTACTAGGGAGCAGCAGGGCTTAGAGTCTCCCTACTCTGCTACTAAAGCACCTCACAGGGCCCTCTCACACTGTTGAGAATGTCTGCCTGTACATCTGATTTCCCTTGCAGCCTGCACTCTGGGGGCAGGAACCCAGTCTAATTCCTCTCCTTATCTTCACTGTCTGGCACAGGGGAGGTATTCAACAGATGTGTGCAGAACAGACAGATAAATGAATAGATGAAGGACCAGATCCACACACTTGCTGATGGGGCTCATCTCTCTGCACTGGCTTCCCCAGGTCTCCCCTGGGCCATGCGTGCCCTAGGCCTCTGCACAGCCTTCCCACTCCACAGAATCCAGCCAGACCCCTCAGCAGCCACCACTTCTCTTTGCAGAAATATTTTTGATAGAAGGAATGCCATTCTGGGAATAACAGCACAGTGAAAGTATTTTCTTGAGTCAAAGGGGAATTTGAGTTGGAACAATAGGAAGTTCTTAAATACCTGGGTAGAAGATCACAGCCCACTCCAGCCTCTCTGGTTTCCACTCCAGCCTTGGACTGGGTTTCTATTAAATAGTCCAACCTGCTTTGTAGTTCATTGTTCTAGAGATGAGGGAGGAAAGGGCTGTTAGTAAAGCAAATGTGTTCCCCCACAAATACATATGTGACAATTTATATGTATTATACGGATTTTTCCCTAGACACAGACATCTATCAGAGTGTATTTTTAAGTGCCTCTTCTACAGTAGGAATTGAAGGAATACATTGACTGAATTCTTACAAATAGCTTTATGTGCATGGACATACGTATGTATCCAATTTTACCTGAATGGAAACAAAACAAAATATCCTACTCTGTACCATGATTTGCTGCTTTTCACCTACTCAGCAATGTGTTGTGACTCTTTCCATGTTTATTAGTTTTCTTTTTATGTCAACAAACTATTTTAATGGGTTCACAGCATTCCATTGTATGGATCTACATTATTTAACTAGTCTCTTACTGATGACCTTTAGATATTTAACACTTTTTTTTTGTAATTATAAATAAGGTACAGCTCACGTTTTAAAACTCCCTCATTAAACTATAAAATGAGTTTAAGTCTATTAACTTAATTTAGAGGGAAATACCTCTGTAACTTAATAATTAGTATTTTGTAGGTGTGGAAAATTCAGAATCTGAAACATATAAAGTAGAACAAGCTCCTTGGGATTAAAATTAGCATTCTGAAATAGTGTTTTTTTTCCAGGCCAGAGCCAAACATTACATAGGTTGACGATTAGATGCTCAGGAATCGGAAATTTGCCCCGTGGGGGAAATGAAGGACAAAGGAGCAAGAGAGTTGAGGATATTGAAATGAAAACAGATGAAGTGCTGCTGCCTAAAACCCAAAGGACAGGAAGACACACCTTTTAAAAAATTCAGACAGTGGTTATCTCTGTGTATGGAGAATTTTTTATTTCTCTTTTAAAGTTCTATGTATTTTCTGTAATGCTAGACTAAATTTTCATGAGGCAATAACCATAACTATGCTTCTGACTGTATATAGTATATGCAAGATAAATATGTACTGAATAAATGTATAAATGCTTTTGAAAGTGTGTTAGTCGCTCAGTCATGTCCAACTTTTTGTGACGCTATGGACTGTAACTTGCGGTTCCCTCTGTCCATGGGATTCTTCTCCAGGCAAGAATACTGAAGTGGGTTACCATGCCTTTCTCCAAGGGATCTTCCTGACCCAGGGATCAAACCCTGATCTCCTGCACTGCAGGCAGATTCTTTACCAACCGAGCCACCAGGGAATGAGTGTTTTATTTGCATAATCAGAAAAAATTCAGCATTTGTCTTTTTTAAGCTGATACTGAAGCTAAGGCACTGTATCCTAAGACACACAACAACACATGAAAGTTGAAAAGTTATTTGGAAACAGAAGCTCATTTGTTCTGAAAGAGCTCCTGCTCTGGATGGGTGATAACAAGGTGCAAAGTAGAAGCTCTGGTGCAGGCTCACGGTCTGCAGGATGTAAAGGTCTAGGAATCCCTTCTGATAATGGGAAACGTGTAAAGGAAGAGAATGCACTCCAGGTTCCCTAGCTGCTGACAAGCCATGACTGATCTGTGAGCTCGGCATCTGTCACCTGGTGCTCTGGGAGAATGGTGTTGGCTAACTGCCAGGGGTTCACCACCATTTACACACACACACACACACTGCTTCACCAACAATATCTGAACTCTCCCATTCATACAGAAAGCGGCCTGCCCATTAACAATCAACAGTCCCACTGTTTCATTCTTTCTTAGTGTAGACTGTAATCATGAGGATTCTGTAAAGTGCTGAGCTGAGTACCTATATTTAGGGGGCAAAAAGGCAAGGTTAGCAAATGTACCCCAACTGGCATACAGTGAGTAGTGGACTTATAGTCCTAAGTCTTTTGTTCTGTTTCAAAGGAACTCTTGTACAAATCAAGCTTCCCTGGTGGCTCAGACAGTAAAGAATCTGCCTGCAGTGCAGGAGACCTGGGTTCAAACCCTGAATCAGCTATTCACTGAAGCACTGATATGAAAATCTTTAACTTTTAGAAATGTAATACTATTAGTTAAAAAAACAACCTGAGTATCTGCTGGGACTTGGGTAGTATGTAAAATCAAGTGAGGAGAGGAAGTTGGCAGCTAAAGAAATAGGGCATAATTTGTAACCTTTGAGGAGTTCAGTCTTTTGGGGGTACAGACATCTAAGCAGAAAATAACAGAACAAACTCCTAAGTCTCATGCCAGGGGGACCCAGAAAATATCATGGGGGCACTTCAGAGGAGATGTCTAACTCAAAATGGAGGACTGGATTGTCTGTGAAGATTTTCTGTGGAGTTATGCAAGGGACAGAGAGTAAAGGAAATAAAAGGAATGAGCAATCCAGAATTATGGAAGAATACTAGGTTGAGAACAGGCCCCTGACTGTAGTATACAGGTACACAGGAGTTGGTTATGAAGGGCTGTGTATGCCACTACCAAGCCTCTACACCCAGGCCCATAAGACCAAACTCAATTCAAACACTTGAGCTCCAAGTGAAAACTGTACTGGGAGGAAATAAAACTATAAGGAAGGAAGATCAGTCACGGAGGTCACTGTAATTTTCTAGGTAGAGTGAGAGCCGCACTTCTAGTATATAGAAGTAAGCAGTTAAATAGAGCCTCCTCAAAAATATACAGTAGAGAAAAAGTCTCTTCAACAAGTGGTGCTGGGAAAACTGGTCAACCATGTGTAAAAGAATGAAACCAGAACAGTCTCTAACACCATACACAAAAATAAACTCAAAATGAATTAAAGATCTANAGAAAGAGAAACACAAATACTGTATATTAACACATAGATATGGACTTTAGAATGGAGAAGGCAATGGCACCCCACTCCAGGTCTCTTGCCTGGAAAATCCTATGGACGGAGGAGCCTGGTAGGCTGCAATCTATCGGGTCACTAAGAGTGGGACACAACTGAGCACTTTTCACTTTCACTTTTCACTTTCATGCACTGGAGAAGGAAATGGCACTTTCCTTTCACTTTTCACTTTCATGCAGTGGAGAAGTACACCCACTCCAGTGTACTTGCCTAGAGAATCCCAGGGACAGGGGAGCCTGGTGGGCTGCCGTCTATGCGGTCACACAGAGTTGGACACAACTGAAGTGACTTAGCAGCATGGACTTTAGAAAGATGGTAATGACTATCCTATATGCAGGGCAGCAGAAGAGACACAGACGTAAAGAACAGACTTTCGGACTCTGTGGGAGAAGACGCGGGTGGGATGATTTGAGAGAATAGCATTGAAACATATATATTACCATATGTAAAACAGATGACCAGTGCAGGTTTGATGCATGAAGCAGAGCACCCAAAGCCAGTGCTCTGGGACAACCCAGAGGGATGGGATGAGGAGGGAGAGGGTTCAGGATGGGGGGACACATATATACCTCTGGCCAATTCATGTTGATGTATGACAAAAACCATCTCAATACTGTAAAGAAATTATCATCCAATTTAAATAATTTAATTTTAAAAATAGAGACTCATGCAAAGAATAGCTATCAACCTTGAACAGAAGATAAACAACAACTGAGGTCTTCAGAGACTGAAGGACAGCTAAGTTTTAGACAGGAGGTAAAACTTGGAGCAGATGACCAGCATTGGCTGGGTTCTCTGTGATTCTTTTGTTTATGTTTGCAGCTTTGCCCAAGAGCAGAATAGTCATAGGGGCGGCAGTACAAACACAGTAAAAATTCGGTAGAAAGATCATCTGTCTGGTAGGAAAAAAAAAAAAGTAGGAGTCTACGGGATAGAAGCGCTACCAAGAGTGAGAGGGAAGCCAGAACAGAAGTATCAGGAGAGACTGAGATTCTCTATTCTGTGTGTAAATTCAGTTCCAGTCTCCAGCAGACCCCTGAACCATGTACATGTGGAACAAAGTGAAAGCAGCATGAAACCAAGGCTTAAAGAACTGAACTGAGATCTAACCCACCACCCACCATAGCAAGGCAGGATACAGTTGGGTCTAACCAGATTCTTTACCTTCTAAAGCAATTACAAGTCTATTTTCCTGCACATCACTGATGAAGGAGGGGAAAAAAAAAACAGAAATAGAAAATATAAATAGAAAACAAATGGTAACTTTTGAATAGAAAAATACAATGCCTGAAGTTAGATCAATCACTAGACTGCCCTAAGAAAAAAATGGATATGCCAAAGGAAGGAGTCAGTAAACTTGAAGACATTAATAGAAGTCATTCAATCAAGATAAGATAATGTTGAAAATAATACATGAAACTTCATGGAATGCGAAACAATTTTTAAAAGCCTAACATAGGGACACTCGAATCACAGAAGGAAAGAAGATACTGGAGCAGAAAAAATATTCAAAGAACTAATGTGGGGGCAGTGGGGTGGGGGGTAGTACATCTCCAGGTTCTTGGGGAAAACAAAGAATGGCTGAAATTTTTCCATATTTGGCAAGAGACATAAATTTATATAAATTCAAGAATATATATAACCAATTGAATATAACCAATATATTGATTATATATTGATTCAATATATGTTCTTGAATATAACCAATTCAAGAATCTCATCAAACTCAGACAACCAATTCAAAGAGAAACCTACCTTGGCATATTACAGTCAAACTACTGAAAAACACAAAGAAAAATCTTGAAAGTCATCCTGTTACATATAGGGAAACAGTAATCTGAATTACCAAAGGTTGCTCATCAAAAACTATGAGAGCCAGGCGAGACTGAGTACAAACGAAGGAAACTGTCAACCTAGAACTCTCTCTATATTTCCATAATGAAGGTGAACTACAGGCCTTATTTTTGAATAAGAAAAACTAAGTGAATGTGTCCCCATCTGGTCTTCACTACACAAAATGCTAAATAAAAATTCTTCACCCTGAAGAGAGGTATCAGAAACTCAGATTTTTCAGGAATGAGTGAAGAATATCAGAAATAAATACTATATGAGTAAATATAAAAGACAATTGTTTTCTCTTAATTTCTCCAAAATACATGACTTAAAACCTCTAGCTTTAAACTGTGGGTTTATAGTAATATATAGATAACTCAGGAAACTCAGACAGCAGAGGGAAGGGTTATAGACCCTGCAAGATTTCTATATTTTATATTAAGTGGTACAATATTACCTCTAAGTAGACTGTGAACACTTAATGATGTATAACACCTAGAGCAACCACTCAGATATTAAAGAAACAATGCCAATTGATGAATGGATGAATTAAAATGGAATTCTAAAAAATTTTGGAATAGTCCAAAAAAAGGCAAGAGAAGGGAACAAAACCAGCAAATAAGCCAGAGGGACTAAATAGAAAACAAACAATGGCAGAACTAAATCCAACCATGTCAATAAAAATTAAATGTCAATGGACTGTACACTTCAGTATAAGAATATCAGAATGTATAAAGAAACAAAACCAAAAAAAAAAAAAAGTAAGAAAACTTAACTATATATTGTCTACAGGAGATGTACTTTAAATAACACAGATCAGTTAAAAATAAGTGGATGGAAAAACATATACCATGCAAACAATAAACTTAAGAGTGCAGGAATTATAATACCAGATAAAAGAGACTTTAAGACAAAGAGTATGAACAAAGGTAGTGACCAGTATTTCATAATAAGGAGATCAAGTCATGCCAAAACACAACAGTCAAAAACGTGTATGTACCTAATAAGAGAGCTTTGAAATATATGAAGTAAAAAAAACAAAATTAAATAGACAGTCTGAAATCATAGCAAGGGATTTTAATACCCCCTCTGAGCAACTAAGAGAACAGTTATACAAAAACCAGGAAAATCATAAATAATCCAGACAATATTATCAACAACCTAAATCTAATTGATATTTATAGAACACACACAAAAACAGAAGAATATGAATTTTTTTTATAATAGTCAACCAAGAGAAACCATATGCTGAGCCATAAAACAAGCTCAAACTAAATTTAAAAGAATGAAAACCATACAAAGCGTGTTCTAGGACCATAACAATTAAATTAGAAATAAAAAACAGTAAGATATCTAAGAACACCACAAATATTTGCAAGCTGAACAACACACTTCTAAATAATTGATAAGTCAAAGAAGAATCTCAAAGGAAATTAGAAAATATTTTAAACTGGATGATAATGAAAATACATCTTATTAAAGCTTGTAGGTTGCAGGTGAAGTAGAGCTTGGAAGGGACATTTATAGATTTAAAAGCATATATTAGGAAAGAAGAAAGGTCTAAAATCACTGACCTAAGGTCTACCTCAAGAAGCTAGAAAAAGAAGACCAAAGTAACACCAAAATAATTAGAAGGAAGAGAATAATGAATACCAGAGCAAAAGGCCTCAACAAAACAGAAAGCTGATAATATTCTCTATCCACAAAGCCAAAAGCTATTTTAGTTTAAAAAGAAAATAGCAAAATTAATAACACTCTACCTAGATTGATCAAAGAAGGGTGGAAGGGGACAAATGATCAATATCAGAATAAAGAGGCATTAAAAAGAAATAATAGGATATCTATGGTGAAAAAAACACTATCAATCCTTACTTCACACAAAATACAAAAATTAACTCTAAATGGATCTTAAAACTAAAAGCAAAACGCTATCTATCATTTTTAGAGGAAATCATTGGAGAAAATCTCTGTGACCTTGTAGTAGGCAAAGATTTCTTAGGAACTAAAAAGCAGAAACCATAACAAATTAATAAATTGAACTTTACCAAAAATAAAAATGGATACCAAAAGATATCATTAAGAAAATGAAAAAGCAGGTCATGAAATGGGAGAAAATGTTCACAAAACCTTTATCTGACAAAGAACTGGTATCCAGAATACATAAAGAACCCTTAACACAATAAAAAAGAAAAGTAAAACTCAATAAAATAATGGGCCAAAGATCTGAACAAGCACTTCAAAAAATAATCTCTACAAATGGTTAATACGCACTTAAAACATGCTCAGCATCACTGGTGACCATGGAAATACCACCATAATGAGATACCACCACATACCTTCCAGAGTGGCTACATTAAAAAGACTGACAGTATTAAGGGTGAGGATGCAGAGAAACTGGAGCAGTCCAACTTCTGGTGGGAAAGTAAACCCCTTTGATAAACAGATAGTATCTTAAAAAGTTAGATCTTTATCTACCATACATCCCAGCCATGCCATTACTTGGAATTTATTCAACAAGAATAAACCCAGGCTTCAGGTTCAAGATGGCAGAGTAAAAGGATTTGCGTCCATCTCCTGCAAGAGCACCAGAATCACAACTAGCTGTTGAACAAGCATCAACAGAAAGACGCTGAAACCTACCAAAAGATGATACCCCACATCCAGAGACAAAGAAGAAGCCACAACTAGATGGTGGAAGGGGCACAATTATGATAAAAGCAAATCCCATACCCTCTGGGTGGGTGACCCACAAACTGGAGAACAATAATACCAAAGAAGTTCTCCCACTGTTGTGAAGGTTTGGAACTCTATGTCAGGCTTCCCAGCCTGGGGACCCAGCAAAGGGACTGGGAATCCCCAGGGAATCTGACTTTGAAGGCCAGTGGGATTTGAATACAAAATTCCCACAGGACTGGGGGACCAGAGACTCCAGGGTCTCTGGCGAAACAAAACCTTGCGTGCACCAAGACTCAGAAGAAAGGAGAAGTGACTCCACAGGAAACTGAACCAAAACCACCTGGTAGTGTTGGAGGGTCTCCTGTGGAGGTGTGGGTCAGCAGGGGCTCCCCAGAGGGCCGGGGGCGGGGGGAGGGGTGCATGGGACTGGCAGCAGCTGATTGGGGAGGTCACCTTTGGGGTAAACCTTGGAGGCCACCACCAACCTGACCATAGAGCCCATAGACCCGAGGGCTGGGTTTCCTTAGGCCAAAAAATTACCAGCGAGGGAGCACAACCCCATCCATCAGCAGATAATTGGATTAAAGCTTTACTGAGAAAGACCTAGTTTTTCCCACCACCAGTCCTTCCCTTCAGGAAGCTTACAAAAGCTTCTCAGCCTCCTCCATCAGACAGGGTAGACAGAAGAAGCAAAAAGAACCATAATCCCACAGCAACTAAAAGAAAACCACATTACAGAAAGTTAATCAGCATGAAAAAGCAGAAAGTTATATCCCAGATGAAAGGACAAGATAAAACTCCAGAAAAGCAACTAAATGAAGTGGAGATAGGCAACCTTTCAGAAAAAGAATTCAGAATAATGACAGTGCAGTTGATTCAGGATCTCAGAAAAAGAATGGAGGCAAAGATTGAGGTGATGCAAGAAGTGCTTACCAAAGACCTACAAGAATTAAAGAACAAACAAACAGAGATCAATAATATACTAGAAGGAATCCACAGCAGGATAACTGAGGTAGAAGCATGGTTAAATGACCTGGAGGACAGAATGGTGGAAACCACTGCCACAGAACAGGATATAGAAAAATGAAGGAAAAGAAATGAAAACAGCCTAAGGGACCTCTGAGACAACATTAAATGCATGAACATTAGCATTATAGGGGACCCAGAAGGAAAAGAGAGAGAAAAAGGACCTGAGAAAATATTTGAAGAGATAATATCTGAAACCTTCCCAAACATGGGAAAGGAAATAATCAACCAAGTCCAGGAAGCACAGAGTCCCAGGCAGGATAAATGCAAAGAGGAACACACTGAGACACATAGTAATCAAACTGAGAAAATTAAAGACAGAGATAAAATATTAAAAGCAACAAGGGAAAAATGACAAGTAACATAAAAAGGAACTCCCATCAGGCTATCAGCTGATTTCTCAACAGAAACTCTACAAGCCAGAAGGGAACGGCATGACATATTTAAAGTGATGAAAGGGAAGAAGCTACAACCAAGAATATTCCACCCAACAAGATTGTCCTTCAGATTTGATGGAGAAATCAAAAGCTTTCCAGACAAGAGAAATTTAAAGAGAATTCAGCACCACCAAACCAGCTTTACAACATAAGCTAAAGGAACTTCTCTAGGCCTAAAACAAGAGAACAGAAAAGCCCTACCTACAAAAATAAACCCAAAGCAATTAAGAAAATGGTAATAGGGTTATACATATGGATAATTACCTTAAATGTAAATGGATTAAATACACCAACCAAAAGACATAGACTGGCTGAGTGGATGAAAACATGTGCATGTATGCACTTTCCCTTACCACATCACTCTGCTTGACCCCCCAAATTTATGTAATTATTTTATATTGTTAGGTTAATCATGTTCCCATTATGGCTTGCAATTGTAATTATCTTTTATTTTTTGTCTTGTTATTGACTGTGAAAACTGATAAACATCTTTCACTATTGTGAAAGTGAAGTCACTCAGTCGTGTCTGACTCTTTGCAACCCCGTGGACTGTAGCCTACCAGGCTCCTCTGTCCATGGGATTCTCCAGACAAGAATACTGGAGTGGGTGGCCATTTCCTTCTCCAGGGGATCTTCCTGACCTAGGGATCAAACTCGGGTCTCCCACATTGGAGGCAGACACTTTAACCTCTGAGCCACCAGGTTATGTAACTATTACTCAATACCATTGTATTATGATTGGTCAGCAGAAAAATTACAGAATTCTGTATCACCAAAACTACCATGTAATAGAAAAACCTGTAATCACTTAAAAAATCCATATGCATATGAGAATTATTTTGGAATTTTCTGAAAAATACAAATGCCCAGGTATTGCTTTCTGTTTTTGCCAGCACTCCAGATATGTTTCTAATGAGTAGCCATGTTTAAAAATAACTGGACTATATGAAGATCTTTTACTTTTATCTAGTTTGTTTCACTTTTTCTATTTCATATTCAGTGCTCCCACTTCATTTAGTTTATGGTTCCCAATTTCTCCATCTCTTTTTTTTATGTTCTTTCTCAAGCCTTTATCAAGTGTAGTGGAAAAGCTTTTGTATACATATATATAATCTATATTTTAGAGAACTTATAAAATTTTTCCTAACTAAAAAATTCATGACATTTAGATTCCACTTGTTTGACTTAGTGTGAATAGAATGCTAGATTTCTAATTTTAAAAAATAGATATGCAACAAGCAACAAAGGTTTACTGTATAGTATAGGGAACTATAATCAATACCTTATAATAACCTAAAATGGAAAATAATTTCAAAAATAACATATGTGTAAATATATAACTGAATCACACACACAAAAAAGAAATTTTGTAAACTTTTTGAAATTTAGTAATGTTTATCTTTTTGCCAGTTTTTCTAAATGTCTTATGAACATCTAATAACATATGAGATACAAAACTTTAAATATATTTATGTAGGATATGATTAATATAAATAAATAGAAATCTGTTATATTTAAATCATTAATGACATCATTCAAGATGCCCCTATTCTTATTTTTTCTGTACTTGATAAAATATTCTCAGGGAAATGTTAGTATGTCTATGATTAGATATTTTTTCTTTTCCCTTATATTTCTTCTGATTTTTGCTTTAAGTGTCTGTTTCTTTGTTGTTAAGGTGTCTAATAGTTTATGATGTCTATCTTTTTTGTGAATTGTACCTTTTATCATTAAAAATATTCATCTTTGCTTCATTTAAAATAAATTAATTACTTTAAAAAAAGAATAAACCCTAAGTTCACATAATGACTTGTACAGTACTGTTCCCAGCAGCTTTATTCACAATAGCCCCAAACTGGAAACAACCCAAATGTGTATCAATAAGGAATGGAGAAATAAACTGTGGTATCTTAATAAAAAATATCCTGCCACAAAAAAGAATTCATATAAGATGGATATATCTCAAATCATTACACTGAGTGAAAGAAGCTAACTAGACATGAAAGAGCACACAACTATTCAATTCTATTTATATAAAATATAAACAAGTCCAAAAAAGATCCCTGGTTGCCTGGTGGTGAATAGGGAGGGAGATGGACTGCAAAGGGAAATAGATCTTGAGAGAGATGGAAAAGTTCTGAATCCTGTCTGCAGTGGTGGTTTCACGGGTATATACAACCGTCAACACTCATTAAATTACATACTTTCTTAAAAATGGAGGCTTAATTGCCATATAATATTCTATTGGTTTCAGGTATCCAACATATGATTTGGTGTTTGCACACCCTATAAAATGATCATGGCAGGATATCTAGTTAACATCTGTCACCATACACTTTAGAAAGCTGCAGCTTTATTTGTGTGAATTAATACAAGGTTGACAGGACCTAAAAAAGGATGATGAGAGCCTGAATATGGGCAACAGGAGGACAGTTAGAGCGGGATCACAGAAATACTTAAAAATCAATAATTTTTAAAGGTAGGTCTTGATATAGGAAAGCAAACACACTCTGCTCTGAGCCTCACAGGCTATGACTAAAGAGCAGCCTCGGCTGATTGCCTGGCTTGTGCTGCCGAACAGATTGCTCCAGGACTGAGAATCAGGTTCCAGGCTTTTCCTACTCTCAAACACCACCACCTTGTGTTGAGCTCTGAAATGCAGACCACCCAGGAACTTGGGAGGCTGTGCGCCTTCCAGAAAGGAAGGACCTGGTGTGGCACCTCTTGGCATTTTTGGGAAATTATGTCACAGATGAACGGCAGCCACCTCCTTCCCGGGCTCCCGAGGCCCCAGGGAGGGAACAGCCAGAGCTGCAGCCCAAGCTCTAAACAAGAATGCACGTCCAATAAAACCTGCACGTGGTGCCTGGTGCTGCTGCCGCAGCGTCACACAGGAAAATTCATAATTGACCCAGGAATGCACAGCAGACACGTTGAGAGGTTTATGTACCACACAACACACGTTAAATGCAGGATGGACAAAACCAAGATATCTGACTCCTTTCCTCTGACTTTGGAGCTGGAATGTAAGTTTAGGATTTTCAGCAGAGAAAAATGAAATGGGGTCTGTTCAGTTTCAGAAAGCTGATGAACCTTATGAAGCCAGATGTTTGTAACTTTATTTTAATAAAAGTTTCTCAGCAGGTAAAGAATCGCCTGCAATGCAGAAGACACAAGTTCAACCCCTGAGTCTGGAAGATCGCCTGGAGAAGGAAATGGCAACCTACTCCAGTATTCTTGCCTGAAAAATCCCATGGATAGAGGAGCCTGGCAGGCTACAGTCAATGGGTTACAAAGAGTCAGACACAACTGAGCAACTAAGCACATAAAGCACAACATATTGGAAATAAGGGATGGGGTATTTCTTCTTCAAGAGATGAGTGAATAAAAATATATTTGGAAAACAAAGAAAATGGAATGGGCATATTTTTGCATCAAGGAGATTTTTGAATCAGCTGATGAAAACCTAGTCTGATGGGGCCAGGCTAGCACAAACTTCTAGGGATCTGGTGGAGGAAGGGGTTGCAAAATCTAATGAGTTTCTGCACCAGTAAGTACATATGATGGATTCAGGGACCAAAATAATATACATTATTTAAAAGAAGGAGGAAGAGAAGGGCAAAAAAGAAATGTAAAAATTGACAGTAGGAGTCCCTGGGACCTTGCTATTGAAGAAACAGTAAACACATGGCATTTACTGGGAGCCATGTACTTTTCTAATCACTTAGTATTAACTAATTTAGTCTTCCTAACAACTCTGTGCAGAGGACTCCCATCGACAAATGAGCAAACTAAGGTACAGAGCAGTCAAGTAACTTGCTCAAGACCACATGACTAGTAAGCGACAGAGCTGACACTGGAACTCAGGCAGTCTAGCTCCAGAGTCTGAAGTCAGGCCCTTAACAAAGGGTAGCTAGTTTATTCGGAGAAGGCATTGGCACCCCACTCCAGTATTCTTGCCTGGAAGATCCCATGGATGGAGGAGCCTGGTAGGCTGAGGTCCATGGGGTCGCTAAGAGTCGGACACAACTGAGGGACATCACTTTCACTTTTATACACTGGAGAAGGAAATGGCAACCCACTCCAGTGTTCTTGCCTGGAGAATCCCACGGGCGGGGGAGCCTGGTGAGCTGACGTCTATGGGCTCGCACACAGTGGGAGCTGACTGAAGTGACTTAGCAGCAGCAGCAGCTAGTTTATTAATCAGACAGGACTAGGATACTCGCTCTGTCCACCAAAACTTTTTGAAGATAACTAAAACACCATCACTGGCATCATTACAGTAAAGCAGAGAATGGAAAGTCAAGAAATAAAAATTCCTGGTGTTAGAATAGGTCAACATAAGAGAAATTCTTAGTGGCCAACAGGACCCTGTATTATGAAACAAAACAACTAGATAAATTTGGAAAATGTCAGTGCAACCTCAGAATCTTAAAAAAACACATATTTTCCCCAATTTTGTCACTACTAAAATGGTCTTTAAACAACAGGGTTCTACTGTACAGCACAAGAAATTATATTCAATATCCTGTGATAAACCATAATGAAAAAGAATATAACTGAGTCACTTTGCTATACTGGTACACTGGAGAAGGGAATAGCAAACCACTTCAGCATTCTCGCCTTGAGAACCCCGTGAATAGCATAAAAAGGAAAAAAGATGTGAAACTGAAAGATGAACCCCACCCCCACCCCCAGATCAGTATGCTACTGGAGAGGAGCAGAGAAAGAGCCACAAAAGGAATAAAGAGGCTGAGCCAAAGTGGAAGCGATGCTTAGTTGTGGACATGCCTGGTGGTCAAAGTAAAGTCCAATGCTGTAAAGAACAATGTTGCAAAGGAATCTGGAATGTTAGGTCCATGAATCAAGGTAGATTGGAAGTGGTCAAACAGGAGATGGCAAGAGTGAACATCAACATTTTAGTAATCAGTGAAATAAAATGGACAGGAATGGGTGAATTTAACTCAGATGACCATATTATCTATTAGTATCTACTATTATCTACTACTACTACTGTGGTCAAGAATCTCTTAGAAGATATGGAGTAGTCCTCATAGTCAACAAAAGAGTCCAAAATTCAGTACTTGGGTGCAGTCTCAAAACTGATAGAATGATTTTGGTTTGTTTCCAAGGCAAACCATTCAACATCACAGTAATCCAAGTCTATGCCCCACAGAAGAAGATGAAGAAGTTGAATGGTTCTGTGAAGACCTACAAGACCTTCTAGAACTAACACCAAAGAGAAGATTTCCTTTTCATCATAGGAGACTGGAATGCAAAGCAGGAAGTCAAGAGATACTGGAGTAACAGGCAAGTTTGGCCTTAGAGTACAAAATGAAGCAGGGCAAAGACTAACAGAATTTTGCCAAGAGAACGCACTGGTCATGGCAAACACCCTCTTCCAACAACACAAGAGACGACTTTACACATGGACATCACCAGATGGTCAACACCGAAATCAGATTGATCATATTCTTTGAAGCCAAAGATGGAGAAGCTCTATACAGTCAACTGTGGCTCAGATCGTGACCTCCTTATTGCAAAATTTAGACTTAAATTGAAGAAAATAGGGAAAACCATTCAGGTATGACTCAAATCGAATCCCTTATGATTATATATTAGAAGTGACAAATAGATTCAAGTGATTAGATCTGATAGAGTGCCTGAAGAAATATGGACAGAGGTTTGTAACATTGTACAGGAGGTGTTGACCAAAACCATACCCAAGAAAAATAAGTGCAACAGGGCAAAATGGTTGCCTGAGGAGGCTTTACAAACAGCTGAGAAAAGAAGAGAAATGAAAGGCAAAGGAGAAGAGGAAAGATAAACCCATTTGAATGCAGAATTGCAAAGAATAGCAAGGAGAGATGAGAAAGCCTTAAGTGATCAATGCAAAGAAACGGGAAAACAACAGAATGGAAAGGACTAGAGATCTCTTCAAGAAAATTAGAGACACCAAGGAACATTTCATGCAAAGATGGGCTCAATAAAGGACAGAAACAGTATGGACCTAACAGAAACAGAAGATATTAAGAAGATGTGGCAAGAATACACAAAAGAACTACACGAAAAGGTCTTAATGACTCGAGATAACCACGATGGTATGATCACTCACCTAGAGTCAGAAATTCTGGAGTCCNAATTAGAGACACCAAGGAACATTTCATGCAAAGATGGGCTCAATAAAGGACAGAAACAGTATGGACCTAACAGAAACAGAAGATATTAAGAAGATGTGGCAAGAATACACAAAAGAACTACACGAAAAGGTCTTAATGACTCGAGATAACCACGATGGTATGATCACTCACCTAGAGTCAGAAATTCTGGAGTCCAAAGTCAAGTGAGCCTTAGGAAGCATTACTATGAACAAAGCTAGTGGAAGTGATGAAATTCCACCTGAGCTATTTCAAATCCTAAAAGATGAGGCTATTAAAGTGCTGACTCAGTATGCCAGCAAATTGGAAAACTCAGCGGTGGCCACAGGACTAGAAAANATGGACTGTAGCCCACCAGGCTCCTCCATCCATGGAATTTTCTAGGCAAGAGTACTGGAGTGGGTTGCCATTTCCTTCTCCAGGGGATCTTCCTGACCCAGGGATCGAACCCAGCTATCCTGCATTGCAGGCAGATGCTTTATTGTCTGAGCCACTAGCTAAAGCAATGGTTTTTTCCAGTAGTCATGTACAGATGTGAGAGTTGGACCATAAAGAAGGCTGAGTGCTGATGAACTGATGCTTTTGAATTGTGGAGGAGAAGACTCTTGAGAGTCCCTTGGACAGCAAGGAGATCAAAATAGTCAATCCTAAGGAAATCAGTCCTGAATATTCATTGGAAGGACTGATGCTGAAGCTGAAGCTCCAGTACTTTAGCCACATGATGCAAAGAGCCAACTCATTGGAAAAGACCCTGATGCTGGGAAAGATTGAGGGCAGGAGGAGAAGGGGGTGACAGAGGATGAGATGGTTGGATGGGATCAATGACTCAATGGACATGAGTTTGAGCAAACCCCAGGAGATAGGGAAGGACAGGGAAACCTGGCGTGCTTTAGTCCATGGTGTTGCAAAGAGTCAGATACAACTGAGGGTCTGAACAACAACTACAACTTTGCTATACATCAGTAATTAACACAACACTGTAATTCAACTGTACTTCAATAAAAAATAAATTAACAAAACAAATAAAATGGGCCTAACATAAGCTCAGCAGTTTAGCCCACTACCAATGCTCATGCCCAGGTAATCAGCAGCACAGTTCTCCACTAAAACCAGGGCTCCTTGGAAACAGGCCAGTATCATATCATATCTTGGGATTGGACAACAACCGGAACAGATCTGAAATGCCTGTTGCCAAACAGCAAGAATGACTCCACAGGCATCAGGAACTCTGCTACATGGGAGAGGAAGGGACTGCAGAACTCTCTCCCCAGATGAGCTGTGATACTCTGAGCTTCGAAACTTAAAAGAAGGGAAGATCACCGTGGAAGCAACACGAGTCTGTGAAATGCCTTTTGTTCATGATGTCCTACAAGAGGAAAGTTAATATAAAGTGTAGAGAAAGGAAGTTTTCATAGCAAAGAAAGATGAGAATAATAAGATATGTTATAATTTGTTATTAATCTTTAAAACTGAAAAGCATTCATATATAAGGCCATGTAGTTTCTTTTACAGAGTGCTAATTACATGTCTGTTTTCTGTGATTTCTGTGGTGAGTAGGAAAAAATAACGAAAGGAACTATAAGTCAAGTCACACAGGACTTGAGGGCCCTTGGAAGGACTGCTTGGCATTGGTGGTCATACAACAAGCAGGCGAAAAGAGAGACAGACATGCACTGGCATTGTGGTCACACACACTTAACAAGGACATGACAGCAGTATGTTTGTAACATCATCAACTGCTCACACAACCCGAAGAGGAAAACCAAGAGCTCAAACTCATCTCCTAAGAGGTGAAATCTCTACCTGGTCCGACAAAGAATGGTAAAGTATGAATAAGGAATATACACATTTTTAATAGTACTAAAAGACAGGTACTAAAGACAGGTCAGCACACCCCAATGATAAGGGGTCCTGAGTCTGAATCACCTTGAAGCCGCCTAGTCCTATACCATAAAGTAAGAATGTGTCCCTCCAAGAGTCAGCATCTTGTAGGCTTTGCTGCTCAGAAAAGGTATTCCTTGTCCTCTGGATATGAAAGATCAGTGCAACTGTCTGGAAAATGTCACAGTGACATTTAGGCTAACTCTAAGAAAACACTGAAATAAGTGAAACAATGGCCTTTCGAAGATCTTAAAAACCAAGAACACAACAAAGATATAAACTAAACCCAAGATACTTAATATTTTAGAATAAGTTAAAGTGCAAATGTATTATTAAATCTTGACAGGCTGTATCTGTTTTATCTGTTGTTTAAGATGGATGATCAAAAGGAATTAGCCATTCTAAAGCTGTAGTAGAATTTAAATAGTTTAGGGAAATGTTATCAACCAAATCTATAGTCAGTGTTTAAATGCTCAAAGAGAAATGGTTTTCAAACCATTCTCAATGACTTTTTGGATACACACAGCAGACACAGCCACCCCACCCCCATGCTCTGGATACTCACCAATGACTTTTTACCTGGGGGGCTTCCTCTGCCCACCAGAGCCAGCTGGCTCTGCCCAGGGCAGGCCAGAAGTGCCACAACCTCCTGGAGCAGGCCTCAACCAAGTACTGATGGGAGTTAGTGGACAAACGCCCCAGCTTTCAGACCTTCTGGTAAGGATATCTCCCCCAGACACCCAGGGCAAGTGCGCAGCAGCCGTCCCCAGTGGCAATCTCAGTAAGGTCGTCGGTAGAGGCCTTCACGCTTTCCCGGACTCGTTTCTCCTCTCCCGACTGGGGCTTTCAGGGATCACCTCCTAACTAAACTAGCAGACTCACATCCACACCTGAGTCTGGGCAACCCAAATGAAGAGAAGAGAGGAGTTCACCAAATCAAAAGCACACATATGTGTAAGGCTCTCAAAGCACAGTCCCCCCTTGGGCATTTTCTAATTTCCCAGCAGGGGAGCCGGCTTGAGAGCACAGCCAGCTGGGGGAGACGGGATGGGGTGGGCACGGTCCTGGTAACCTTCTGTCTCTCCTGTCAGCATCTCCTTCCTGGAACCAGCCTCTCTCGGGACCCATGACTTTCACCAGGTCACACGCTCTCTGACTCACTGTGGAGCTGTGATTCCTCCACAGGGAGCTGTGATCTCAGAGGACAGTCTTTGATACAGAAGTCTCCATTCATAAAGCTAGAGTTGGACTCAGGAGACAAGACAAATGTCCACTTACTCAGCTGTCAGGACAATGAACCTGTGGGCTTTGAATCTGCTCTCAGGTCCCTCTGGGCCATGAGGGGCTTCTGCTTATGACTTTTATAGGCAGCCCCCCCCAAAAGAGAGGAAACAAAGACCCTGCTCGCCACCCCTACAAACATGGTGGTTAAGTGCTCAGGCTTACTCACTTATAATTTCACTTTGGGAGGTTCCTTAACATCCCTAAACCTCAGTTTCTTTAGCTATAAAATGGAGGAAATATAAAACACATCTCTCTTAATAAAGAAAAAATGATTGATTGCTTAGGCATACCAGCCACTTTCTATGCACTCCCATCACATGGACACACAACGTAGGTGCAGTTATCATCCTCAGGTTCTAATTCTAAGAAACCTTTCCAGGGTCACCCAGCTAATAAGAATGTAAGGTTCAGTCCTAGGCAAGTCTGATTCCACTCTTAGCCTCTACAGAAGGTAAAAGCGCCCAACACACACTAGGAGCTTAATTACTGTCACTACTTTCCTGTGTCCTTACTTCACCATTCTCTCCTGGGCTGTCTCTCACTGGGGAAGGACTATAACGGGGACACAGACAAGGAGAGATTCACGGAGACTTAAATGAAGAGGCTCAATGCCAAGTTCTTAATAAAAAGCCTTCAGAGAAAACAGAAGGCTTCTACTTCTATTAACACCTAAGCTCTTAAAGTTCTTTCAACTCCATAATTTCCTTCCCTGGAACCTCCACAAAATTCCCAAAATGCCTTTCAAAAGGCCATAAAGTCATGAATACTAAATATCATAGAAGTTTTCAGTGAAATTAAGTCACCTCTAGGGCTTCCCTGGTGGCTCAGTGGTAAAGAACCTACCTGCCAAGCAGAAGATGTGGGTTTGATCCCTGGGTCAAGATGATCCCCTGGAGAAGGAAATGGCAACCCACTCCAAAATCCTTGCCTGGGCAATCCCATGGACAGAGGGGCTACAGTCCATGGGGTCACAAAGAGTAGCACACGACTTAGTGATTAAACAAGAAGTCACCTCTAAAGCGTGTTGACTCGATGTCACAGAAGAGCACTGGCTGAGGAGTCTGTCTCTCATCCTGGCTCCGGCACTGAACTGTGTAACCTTGAGAAAAGCCACTTGCCTTCCCTGTGCCTTTTTGTTGTTATTATTGAGGGAATAAACCTCATCTTGCCTTTCTTAGAGTTGTTGAGAAAATCATGTGAGAGATGTATGTGAAAATACTTGGAAAATTATAAAGCACAACACAGATGTGGGGAGTTACCAGTATTCATCAGCAGCCTATCCAACTTGTTAAGAAAATTCCTGAATAAGAAAAATGGGAGCCAAAAAGCAGAGGTGAGTAGCAGGGGGGGATGAGGAGAGTCAGATGGTAAAGAAAAACTAGCTGTCAGAACCTCATTTTCCATGTTGGCAGTTAACCTTCAATCAATTTTATAAGGCCAGGAAATAGCCATATTTTTAATTAAGTGTCGGTGGTAGGCTCAGCAACATAAAATTTAATGGTAGGGAAGACACCAGCATGAAGAAACATAGCTTCTTACCTCTCCTTCTAAGAAAGATATCTTTTCTAAAAGCTGCAATATTAAGAGTTGTTTCTGCTGCACCTTCTTCTTTAGTGATTCAATCTAGAAAGAAACAAATTGGACACTGTTAATCAAAAATGCAGAACTGTACAAGTTAATCAACTAGAAGAGAAGCTTTCATTTGGCTTTCATTCAAACAGAAACTACATATTGGTTCTTCTGTGTTCTGTGCAACAGTATTAACGTGAGGTGCTCCATGGAGAGGGGTACACTTGGGACATCAAACATGGTTGTGGAGCTGTTTCATTAGGTTTATTTAGCCTAACATTTCTGCACTGATTTTGCCGTGGAAGCCTTAGTAAAACTTCACTGATGAGAAGTGCGAATGTAACTCTACATAAAAAATTTATTCAGCTTGAATTTATGCCACAGCCTGTATTTCCAACATTCAGCTCCGTTGGTCCTGTTTGTATATTCATATTTGTTCAACTGTCAAAAGTTTTGCTCTGGGGAAAAGGTCACTGTCACTGAAAGTAATAATGAAATTCGGAGGACTGAGGACTCATGAGGCCTGGGGCAAGCAGGGAAGTCCTCTGAAAGACAGGGGCTTGAGCTGGGTTTTTTCCCTTTGTTTTTATACTATATCTATCTTGGAGTACCATTTGTTTTTCATTCACAAATCATGTCTCCACGGACAAATTACAGGTTTCCTAAAAGCAGGAACCAGAGTGCTCTGTACCAGGCCATGTCTTGGACAATAGTGGGAACACAGTGTGGGTTCAATAAATAACATGTGATTTGGAAGAATGCACTAATTTTCCAACAATTTTTATATGAAATTTGAGCATTTGCAAAACCTCTTTTTAAAAATCCCTCTCTGTGCAAAATGACACAACTCCGATGGAAGGGACTCTAGCAATAACTAAAAGAAGTACAAGTGTACAATTACACTTAACCTTTGACCCAGCAATTCTATTTCAAGGAACAGATCCTATAGATACATTAGCCAAAACATGAAATGACTTGGACATAGGATTTTAGAAAACACACACACACA
>SJYA01001563.1:906736-939611 GCA_006410615.1 Neotragus moschatus | reverse complement strand
AGCTGGGGGAGACGGGATGGGGTGGGCACGGTCCTGGTAACCTTCTGTCTCTCCTGTCAGCATCTCCTTCCTGGAACCAGCCTCTCTCGGGACCCATGACTTTCACCAGGTCACACGCTCTCTGACTCACTGTGGAGCTGTGATTCCTCCACAGGGAGCTGTGATCTCAGAGGACAGTCTTTGATACAGAAGTCTCCATTCATAAAGCTAGAGTTGGACTCAGGAGACAAGACAAATGTCCACTTACTCAGCTGTCAGGACAATGAACCTGTGGGCTTTGAATCTGCTCTCAGGTCCCTCTGGGCCATGAGGGGCTTCTGCTTATGACTTTTATAGGCAGCCTCCCCCAAAAGAGAGGAAACAAAGACCCTGCTCGCCACCCCTACAAACATGGTGGTTAAGTGCTCAGGCTTACTCACTTATAATTTCACTTTGGGAGGTTCCTTAACATCCCTAAACCTCAGTTTCTTTAGCTATAAAATGGAGGAAATATAAAACACATCTCTCTTAATAAAGAAAAAATGATTGATTGCTTAGGCATACCAGCCACTTTCTATGCACTCCCATCACATGGACACACAACGTAGGTGCAGTTATCATCCTCAGGTTCTAATTCTAAGAAACCTTTCCAGGGTCACCCAGCTAATAAGAATGTAAGGTTCAGTCCTAGGCAAGTCTGATTCCACTCTTAGCCTCTACAGAAGGTAAAAGCGCCCAACACACACTAGGAGCTTAATTACTGTCACTACTTTCCTGTGTCCTTACTTCACCATTCTCTCCTGGGCTGTCTCTCACTGGGGAAGGACTATAACGGGGACACAGACAAGGAGAGATTCACGGAGACTTAAATGAAGAGGCTCAATGCCAAGTTCTTAATAAAAAGCCTTCAGAGAAAACAGAAGGCTTCTACTTCTATTAACACCTAAGCTCTTAAAGTTCTTTCAACTCCATAATTTCCTTCCCTGGAACCTCCACAAAATTCCCAAAATGCCTTTCAAAAGGCCATAAAGTCATGAATACTAAATATCATAGAAGTTTTCAGTGAAATTAAGTCACCTCTAGGGCTTCCCTGGTGGCTCAGTGGTAAAGAACCTACCTGCCAAGCAGAAGATGTGGGTTTGATCCCTGGGTCAAGATGATCCCCTGGAGAAGGAAATGGCAACCCACTCCAAAATCCTTGCCTGGGCAATCCCATGGACAGAGGGGCTACAGTCCATGGGGTCACAAAGAGTAGCACACGACTTAGTGATTAAACAAGAAGTCACCTCTAAAGCGTGTTGACTCGATGTCACAGAAGAGCACTGGCTGAGGAGTCTGTCTCTCATCCTGGCTCCGGCACTGAACTGTGTAACCTTGAGAAAAGCCACTTGCCTTCCCTGTGCCTTTTTGTTGTTATTATTGAGGGAATAAACCTCATCTTGCCTTTCTTAGAGTTGTTGAGAAAATCATGTGAGAGATGTATGTGAAAATACTTGGA
Source organism: Neotragus moschatus (assembly GCA_006410615.1). Classification (NCBI taxonomy): domain Eukaryota; kingdom Metazoa; phylum Chordata; class Mammalia; order Artiodactyla; family Bovidae; genus Neotragus; species Neotragus moschatus. The sequence continues at coordinate 938,134 of SJYA01001563.1, read as the reverse complement.
AAATTATAAAGCACAACACAGATGTGGGGAGTTACCAGTATTCATCAGCAGCCTATCCAACTTGTTAAGAAAATTCCTGAATAAGAAAAATGGGAGCCAAAAAGCAGAGGTGAGTAGCAGGGGGGGATGAGGAGAGTCAGATGGTAAAGAAAAACTAGCTGTCAGAACCTCATTTTCCATGTTGGCAGTTAACCTTCAATCAATTTTATAAGGCCAGGAAATAGCCATATTTTTAATTGTCGGTGGTAGGCTCAGCAACATAAAATTTAATGGTAGGGAAGACACCAGCATGAAGAAACATAGCTTCTTACCTCTCCTTCTAAGAAAGATATCTTTTCTAAAAGCTGCAATATTAAGAGTTGTTTCTGCTGCACCTTCTTCTTTAGTGATTCAATCTAGAAAGAAACAAATTGGACACTGTTAATCAAAAATGCAGAACTGTACAAGTTAATCAACTAGAAGAGAAGCTTTCATTTGGCTTTCATTCAAACAGAAACTACATATTGGTTCTTCTGTGTTCTGTGCAACAGTATTAACGTGAGGTGCTCCATGGAGAGGGGTACACTTGGGACATCAAACATGGTTGTGGAGCTGTTTCATTAGGTTTATTTAGCCTAACATTTCTGCACTGATTTTGCCGTGGAAGCCTTAGTAAAACTTCACTGATGAGAAGTGCGAATGTAACTCTACATAAAAAATTTATTCAGCTTGAATTTATGCCACAGCCTGTATTTCCAACATTCAGCTCCGTTGGTCCTGTTTGTATATTCATATTTGTTCAACTGTCAAAAGTTTTGCTCTGGGGAAAAGGTCACTGTCACTGAAAGTAATAATGAAATTCGGAGGACTGAGGACTCATGAGGCCTGGGGCAAGCAGGGAAGTCCTCTGAAAGACAGGGGCTTGAGCTGGGTTTTTTCCCTTTGTTTTTATACTATATCTATCTTGGAGTACCATTTGTTTTTCATTCACAAATCATGTCTCCACGGACAAATTACAGGTTTCCTAAAAGCAGGAACCAGAGTGCTCTGTACCAGGCCATGTCTTGGACAATAGTGGGAACACAGTGTGGGTTCAATAAATAACATGTGATTTGGAAGAATGCACTAATTTTCCAACAATTTTTATATGAAATTTGAGCATTTGCAAAACCTCTTTTTAAAAATCCCTCTCTGTGCAAAATGACACAACTCCGATGGAAGGGACTCTAGCAATAACTAAAAGAAGTACAAGTGTACAATTACACTTAACCTTTGACCCAGCAATTCTATTTCAAGGAACAGATCCTATAGATACATTAGCCAAAACATGAAATGACTTGGACATAGGATTTTAGAAAACACACACACACACAAAAAGAACTCCATCAATAAGTGGCTGATAAACTAGGGTATATCTTAACAATGGATTTCCTTGTAACCTTCGAGAAAAAGTAAAGATCTCTAAAACCCTGAGACAGTATATTGTAAGGAATGTATGGTATGCTGGCTTTGGTGTAAAACTGCTAAAGACATATGAATTAATATTTGCAAAAAGAAACACTACAAAGATCAAACAAGTCTTAATATTTACCGAGAGGGAGAGGGAGGGAGGAAATTAGAAGGAAGAGATGGAAGAAAGACTTTTCTGATAATAACCTTGTTATACAGGTTCATTCTTGGAAGCACATTTTATAGATTCGAAAAATAAAAACCAAAAAGGCAGGGGGAAAGTGAATCCTAAAATTTGAAAACAAGCTGAAATAAAGGAACTTAACTGTATATCAAATTGTTAAAAGAAGTAATTCAGGCACTGTTAGAACAAGGTAATTTGACAGGATATTTTTAGTGGATGTATTCTAAAGATAAAAAGAATTGCAGAAAACCTCTCACGCACTGGGAAAATTTGGATAGTAATGTTAGTATTATATTTTGAAACTATTTGATAGATTGTATAATAACATTTGGAGCCAAGGTCTTTAATGTAAGAAAAAGAAATATGAGTATGAAATCAAAGAGGCAAAAAAAAAGTTTTGTTAGATTTGAAATGAAAGTTATCAGTATGAACTCATAATTTTTGTTTGCTTTTTAAAAAATATACTAGATAAGCCTGAGACACCTTATTCTACCTGAAAACAAAGACATGAAAGGTCTCCCTTGGGTCAAAGACAAGACAATTTGTACATCAAAAAGAGTGTAATTAAGTAAAACACATGGAATATATATATTTTTTAAAACCCTGAGCATTTTATGATCCTTAAAAAAGAAAAAACAAAGCGGCAACGATTGGAAATGACAGTGGAACCAACTCCTTCCTTAGAAACTTGAAGATTTAGAGAAAAGGATAAAACATTTATCCTGCCTTACTTGCACAAACTATATGTTGAGATTACTTTAAAAAGTCCCAGTTTATGAGGAAAGAAGTTTTACTTTACAGAAGAATTCCAGGTAATAAATGGAGAAGGAAAGAGACAATTTGGAAATCACCATTGTGTGATACCTAGGAAATATTACTAACAGACTCAAGCAACTATCATGGACAGATGAAATACTGAGGGGCAAAGCTGATGAGGAACCTGATCACTGTGTTGAGGGCTGTCACCACCGGAATCCACAGCCAGCCTCGCCATCACCCAAAGTGGGATCACCAGACAATACGGGCCCTCGGAGCAGTACAAAATGAATCACCCAGGAGGTAGTCTTGCCTCCCCCGACTAAAAGAAGTTGAAACAGAATCTAATCAAGCTAATAAGGGGACAAAAAGTCAAATTCAGAATGTGGGAACATTTATAGGACAGCTGACTTAGTTCCTGCAGTAAGTCACTGGGTCGAGGTAAACTTGAGTTGGGGGTGAGAGGGGAGTAAACAGAGTGTGCTCTAGATCAAAGGACTTTAGAAACCTAGCAACCAAGTATACTGGACTTCTCTGTATGCTGACTGGAGCAAAGTACTATTAAAAGACTTTTTAAAGACATTTTGGAAAATGTTATTACAGACCGATATCAAATGGGACCAAGAATTATCATTGACTTTGTTAGCTGTGAAAACTAACATGTAATAATAACTAATTGTGATTACAGAAAGAAAAAGTGCACGTTTTAGAGATGCCTAGTGAAACACGCAGAACGTCTGGGATTTGCCTTTTAAAATAATTGCACAAAGGAAAAAATAAAAGGGAAAGAAGGTGGAGATGAGGCAAATGTGGCCAAATCTTGCTGTTTGTTGAATCTAGGCAATGACTCATTATTACCCTCTTTGTCCTGAGTGAATCAGACATTTTTTGTGATTAAATATTTTAAGTTCTACCTGGTGTCAAGAAATATAATACTCCATCGTGAAAAGCAAACCATGTATACAAAATAGAACACAAGAAACATACTTAAGGAAAAATGTTCAATGTTGATAAAAAAATTTTTTAATTAACAATTCAAAACAGTCACTAGTTATCCTTTCGTATCTATTAAATTTGCCTGAAAGTACTGACTGAAAAAACTGGTGCTGGAAGGGCTGGGAGAGACGGCTATTCTCATGTGCTGCAGGTGGTGCTGTAAATTAGAATGACCCTTTGGGCAATTTAGCAATAAATATTAAGAGCCATAAAGCTGTTCATACCCTTTGACCTACTAATCCCACTCCTGGGAATTTATCCTAAGGATATAATTCAGATGTAGGAACAGAGCTATATATACAAAGATGTTCTTACTCCTATTATTTATAATAGAGAGAAAATGGAAATAACCTTAATGTCCAGCACTAAAGGAAGTGGTAATAAATTATGGAATATCAATTTGATGGAATATATTACACAAACACTAAAAACAAATCTATTACAAAATGGAAAAGTGTTTACAAAAAGCCTCAAGGGATAGAAAAACAAGAGTTTACAACGATGAAAGTAGAAGCTGGAAGAGAAGTTAGATAATTGAAATCATTCTGCAGTTGGGGTAGGATTATGGGCGAAACAAAAGTTTGTTTTATTTACATTTCCTTCACTTTTTGTAGGAAAATTTGCAGAAATGATCCTTATCGTGTCCCTTTGTCATTCCTTCTTATATTGTTAAAATTCTTAAAAGCTGACTTTTAAAGTCTTTAAATGATAGGCAAAATGTGTACGGAAGTGAACTAAAATAGTCCAAAGTCAGGAGTAATATTTCATCAAATAACACAGTTACTTCACACACACACTAGTTGTACCATCTCTGAAGTAATCAGTGAATCAAGAGAAGTGAGAGGGTTAAGGATACCCTCATGAACAGCTCACAGGAAGAGACCAAGATTATTCTACTCACCTTTTCCCTGGATTTTAGTTTTAAAAATATCAATGCAGAGATATTATCTAGGGAAAGAAAGCTGAGGGGAGATTTCTGGGCTAATGTTAGTGTGAGGAGGCACCTTGCTCTGGAGGAAAAAATGGGTGTGGGACGAATGTAAGGGATCTGAAGCTTCTGATGACAAGGCTCAAGGTTTTCAGCAACTGATGCTTCAAGAACCAACTGCGCTCTTGCACTAAAAATGAAAGCCGTGCACACTCATTTGCTTTCATCCTTGAGCATTTCTCATAGAAGCATCCTGTACAGTATATTCTGTGGTCAGAGCTGACGTGTTTAAACTAGGGACAAAGGATGCTTAGGCTGGCAGGCAGTGCATGGCAGGCCCTCATGCCCTACAAGGGGTGCCAACTTCTAATTTCAAGTTATTCCCCTACAGATGTCTGCTCCTGAAGCACACCCCATGCCTTCTCCCAAGTAAGTCATCCAGTTTCTAAAATAAGCAGACTCTTATGTGTCTGGATGGGACTTCCCTGATGGCTCAGTGGGTAAAGAATCTGCCCACAATGCAAGACACAGGAGACACAGGTTCCCTCCCTGGGTCAGGAAGATCCCCCAGAGAAGGAAATGGCAACCCACTCCAGTCCTCTTGCCTGAAAAATCCCATGGATAGAGGAGCTTGCTGGGCTATAGTCCAGTGGGTTGCAAAGAGTTGGACATGACTGAGCAACTAAGCACACATGCCCACATGTATCTGGCTTTGCTATTGACTCCCAAGCCTTTGGTTCTTTTCCATAATCTAAATCACACTTCTGTGTGAAAAATGCTGTTATTTCTGACTGCCAACTTCAAAGAGCCTTGACATATTGTCTCCTATATATTACTCCTATAGTAACATAAACTCTCAAAAATCAGCTACTACTATGTTATTACTGGTATTTCTTCCTCCCCAGACTGTCAGCTTCTTGAGAGTAAAGGCCTTGATCAGCTTCATATTCTCAGACATTGAATGAATGAATCAAAGAATATGTCCATCCATTACCTCTAAACAATCCACCCTGTAGACTTCAGAAACAAAATTGTTTGGAAGAGACTCTGAGAGGACCAGAGGAACCAAGACATACTTGCTAAATACATAACCTCCAAAGCACCCCCCAAAATTGGGGGCATCCCAAAATCCAGGGAACCATGCAGGCAGTATGCAAGTGAAATCCATTTGGCACATTTGCTCTCACTTCTTGACTCGTATCAGTTTGTAAATTTGACCCTTAAGAGGTTTATGTACTTCACAAAGTTGCATTTAAATCTAGCTGTCACCAGGTGGTGGTAAATGACCCAAGTTACCAGGCTCAAGTCAAAACATTAAGAAACAAGAAATTAGATGAAGTCTGGAAAATAAGGGCTTCTATCTCACTTACCCAAGAATGCCATCTTGTTACAAGAGTTAAATTTAAATATCAAACAACAGGGGGACTTCCCTGATGATCCAGGTGAAGAATCCACCTTCCAATACAAGGAAGATGGGTTCAATCCCTTGTTGGGGAACTAAGATCCCACATGCCACAAAGCAACTAAGCCCATGGGTCACAGCTACTCAGCCCAGGCGCCTCAACTAGAGATCCCACAAGCCACAACTAGAGAGAAGCTCCCATACCACAGTGAAGATCCTGAGTACCTCGACTAAGACCTGACACAGCCAGAAATCAATTAATTAATCTAAAAAATCAAACAGTAAACCCTCTTATAGAACAAAGGGAAGAAACCCATCTTGGTAAAATCTAGAACCAAAACCCATCTTGGTAAAATCTAGAACCTTTTACTTGATGCTAACTCACTGAACTGATGTCTAATTTTGTCCTCATTAGCAAGTTTTGTGGTTTTTTAAATTTTTGTAATTCAAACTGAATATATGTCTTGTAGCCTAACTGATCATGCAGGAACAGGCCAGTTTGATATTTAAGCTGGGGTTAGGGGGTCATCTAGTTTCGAAAATGGTAACAGCTTTTCTTCTTTAGCCACAATTGAGTTACCTGGATAGATGGTTGCGGCCAAGCAATCCCTTTCAACTATAGCCACACACTGGAGTCACCTGGACCAAGTCCACTTCTAGGCTCTACTTCAGAGATGGTCTCTTACTCAAAAACCCTCCCAAGCTTCTAAGGGGGAGGGACAAATTAGGAGTTTGGGATTCACACACACACACTACTATATATAAAACAGATAACCAACAAGGGCCTACTGTATAGCACAGGGAACTATCCTCAACATCTTGGAATAACCTATAATAGAAAAGAATTGGTTACATATAACCAAATCACTTTGCCGTACACCTGACTCGAACACAGCATGGTAAATAAACTACACTTCAATAAAAGAAAACAGTAACAAAACAGAACAACCCTCCCAAGTGGTCTAATGTTCCAGTTCCCTAGTGTGGACATGAGATGCTTCTGCTGTGGTCCCACTTTATCTCCCCAGTTTCCTTTCATGCCAGCTCTGGCCCACAATGAACCCTACAAAGAAGCCACTCCATCCTCTGAGTGTGCTGTGAACACAGTGGGACCTCTGCCCCAGCTGGTGCCTTCACCAGGCATGGCCTCCCACCCTCCATCCCCTTCTCCATGAGGAAATCTGCTGGCAGGAGCACTCCACAGTCACTTCCCAGGCTAGCTCTTGCCAAGTCCTCCAGCTGCCTTTACATCTGTCTCTGTTCATTTCAGCCCTTCGAGTAAACCCCTCGCAGGAACCATCACTGCCACTACCACGGTCTGTTTAGATCTTCCCCTTGCACCAGAGAGCAAGCCCACACAGAACAGATGTTTAGTGTATCGATTATCTTATATGAAAGAGCAGTCCTCTTAGGAGGTGAAATCACTGCTATCCATCCACACATTTTTATAAACTGCCTTGGAAACAGATTCCTATAGTGAAAGGATCCCTCCCAATTTCTTTCAAAAGGGATCTTGTATGTCAACCATACTAAAATGAAATTATACAAAAACTCAGTAAGGTCCTCTTATGGATTCACAACCACCCCCGGAGGTTGCAAGGCTTGTCAGCTTCCTGGAATTTTTTCACATTGGTGACAGACACGAAAGACACGGGTCATTTCATGTTAGATGTCAGAATGTGATATAGCCTATAATTAAAAGGATGTGAATAGTACCCGACTGTGCGAGACTCATGAAACATAACTCAGTACGGAAGTTGGTGATGTGGAGAGAAATGAATGAATATAAGAAATACAGCAGCAAATAAGTATTAAATACTAGATAGCACTTGATACTTTTTCTTTAAGAGATTACGTTTTAGGGTGTTTTCTCTTACCAGCTGGAAAATGATAATATACATATATCTGCAAATGCCTTTAATACAACAGGAGATAGACTGAAACAGGACATGATATACAAGGTACATTAAAACTGACTGTCACAATGAATTGAATTGTTTAAAATCTTGTAAGAGTAAGGAAATTAGATTTTTAAAATCCAAACTAAGTTTCTTATTGTTTACTTTCTCTGAAATTTGTTTGGTTCTCATTCTAATTTTAAGAATAGCCAAGGAAAGTAAACCAAGCACTTTTATTCAAAATCAGTGTGATGGCTGGTATGTGTGTGTGTGTGCTTATCATGAAACTCAACACATTAATAAAAAGTTTCCAAATCTCTATCACCAGTACCTCTTTCTGTTACTCTTTCTAATGGACACATAAAGCCATTAAGATGAATGGGTATAGAACCCTGATTTGACATGAAAGATGTTAAAAATAAAGCAAGTTATAAAACAAACAAATAAATAAAAAGACTTTCTACTTTAAACCACCTTGGTAAAGAAAGAAGTCATTTTCCCATTGAAAATATACCAAAAATGGATACCTGCCAATCAAAGCCTCTAATCAAAATGAGAGAACCGGAGTTCTGAATTCTAGGTCAAAGAGAAGCAATAGGATATTTGAATATGAGTCTTTCTCCACTTTTCACGGGAAATGTATGCTGTTCAATTATTTGAAAATTTGACAGAAAAATAGACTGAAGATCCCTATTATTGTTACCCACAATGAACCCCCAGTTACCCAGAGACCCAGTGGACTGACTGGGTTATAGCTGGCACAGGACAGGCAAGAATCTTCTAGAACTCACCTGGCGTTTTTAATCACCTCCCCTTGCTCCCTCTTGTCCTAACCCAGCCTAGTTTTCAGCTCAATATGCTGTGATCTGGCAAATAGTTTTCTCCATTTCTCTCAACAAAATAGGAATCGTGCCTGATGCCCAAACACCTCACCATGAAAACTGAGAACAATTGATATCTAATACTCTTCCTCTGAAAAGGTTTTATTTTTTTTTTGCTACAGTTTCTCTTTATTCTATTTTATAAGTGCTGTAACAGTATAATTTCATAGTTATGTATTTTTTTAAGTGCATTCCCTTTGGTAAAAACCACCACAGAAAGAATTTAAAAATAAGGTTATCTTCTTTTCTTAAAAAATGAAACAACACAGGGGCCTATGGCAAGAGGATCTGCCCTGCACTAAGGCAGCATGAAAGGACAGTTTAAAAAGGACAAGGAAAATGGTACATTATCTCATAGTGGGGGGAGCGGAGGGATGAGTTAAGGCCACAACAGAAGGAAACTGAAGAATTGCTAAATGAAGCTCTGAGTGGGGAAAATGAAAAATCAATGAAGGAACGGAGGGAAAAAGGTACATTTTTCATCTTCATGATGTTTGATTGGGTTTGAAGAAATTCATTTTCAATTAATGTGTCTTGTGGCATTCAGCCAGGCCAGATATGAACAGGGCACACATTTTAATCAATTTTTTTCTATTAAGTTTGAAGTAATATATAATCATAGAACTATACTATTCTAAAGGATCAGTTGAAACTGGCTTCTGCGGTAAAGTAATCTAATTTGGTTTGATTTCTATCTTATATTAAATATCACCCCACTTCTACTGAAGAAGAACCAGCCCCCTGAATCTCCTGGGTACCCACTCATAACTGGACTATACAAACACCAGTGAAGGATGGATAAACTGGCATCCCAATCTGTGGGCATTCACTTGCAAGGAAGAAAAAGAGCATATTGGGCATCAGGGCTTTTGCTGGCTTAGCTCATTATTCTCAGAAACAACCCTCAGAGTCATTACCCCCACAGACGAAGGAACTGGGGTTCCTAGAGTTTCACTTTTTACTCACTCTTCAATATCAGCCGTGACCCAGTGCTAAGTTCCAGGAGCACAGCTGTGGTCTCCACTTGCAGGGAGCCAGCACGTGGAGAAAGAAGTGCATGAGTTCACACAACAGGGGAGCAGGCAAGTGATGTTTGGTTCCCCTCCTACCCAGAGACGGAATGCACCGGCCATCTGCCGATGGGGTGAGGGAAAGGTTCAGGCCACAGGACTAAGAGGGGACCAGCCTGTCCCAGCTGGCCTGGAACTTCCTAGGTTTTAGTCTCATGTGTCAGGAACCTTCTCATGTGCAGGCAAATCAGGACAGTTGGTCACCCAAGAGCTTGATGCTGGCAGGGCTGAGACCTAAACCCATGTCTTTCTCTTGACAAGGCCTGGGCTCTTCTGTTCACACCAGCCTGAGGTCCAGAGGGTGGCCTCTGTCCTTCCTGTGATGACAGCCTATCTCAGCAGTGCTGCCTGCAAATTAGGCCAGGCAGGGAAGAACAATGGCAGGCAATACCTTCTTTTACAAACGGTCTGCTGGGGGCCTATGTCTTAAGGCTGCTCTTTTCTCCTCCGTGACTTCAGAGGGAGGCGAGGTGGGAAAGCAGGAAGGAGGGTCCTCTAAGCTTCCCTGGATGGACACAGTATCAGGGACAAAAGACCACACACTGAACAGGAATATCCAGAGAGAGAAATGTTTCAGGCTAAACAATCAGTGGATGTACAGGCATAACCTGTTTTACTGTACTTGGCTTTATGGTTCTTTACACATACCGCGTTGCTCACAAATTGAAGGTTGGGGCAACCCCACACTGAGCAAGTCTGTTGGCACCATTTTTCCAACAGTATTTGCTCACCTTGTTTCTGTGTCACATTCTGATAATTCTCACAATGTCTTAAATCCTCCACGGCAGCAAAAAGATTACGACTCACTGAAGGTTCACATGATGCTTCTGTTGTTTTTTAGTCGCTTAGTCATGCCTGACTCTTTGAGACTCCATGGACTGTAGCCCACCAGGCTCCTCTGTCCATCGGGATTCTCCAGGCAACAACTCAACACTGGAGTGGGTTGCTGTTTCTTTCTCTGGGGGATCTTCCCAACTCAGGGATGGAACCCACATCCTCTGCATTGGCAGACAGGTTCTTTACCACTGAGCCACCAGGAAAGCCCCAGATGATGGTTAGTGACCAGTTTTTAGCAATAAAGTATTTTTAATTAAGGTCTGTACATTTTTTTATACATAATGCTATTGTACATGTAATACACTACAGTATAAACATAACTTTTATAAGCACTGGGAAACCAAAAAGTTCGTGTGGTTCACTTTACTGTAATATTTGCTTTATTGCAGTGGTCTGGAGCCCAACCTTCAGTATCTCTGAGGTAGGCCTGTATACAGAAGCACCCAGCTCCACACCTGACACAAAGCTGATGCTAAAAAAAAGAAAAAAGGGGTTTTAACAAAGGTTCCTATTGATAGACATGCACTACTATATACAATATAGATAATTAATAAGGGCCTACTGTACAGCACAGAGAACTCTACTCAATACTCTGTAAAGACCTACATGGGAAAAGAATCTTAAAAGGAGGGGATATGTATATCCCTGTATATATATGGATGTGTATATGGATATACAGAGGATATATATATACATATATACATATATATGTATATATATACAGAGGATATATATATATATATCCTCTGTATATCAGATATGTATAACTGATTCACTTTGGTGCACATCTGAAACTAACACATCATTTCATATTCCAATAAAATCTTTTTTAAAAAAATAAACTTGTTTACTAATTGTGTCAATTCTAAGACAAAACAAAACAAAAAATAAAGGAGGCTCCAATTAAACACACACACATACACACACGGGTGCACGTCACACAAACACATGTTCCTAAAGTTCAGATGCCCTGGAACATGACCCTCACCTGCACTGACCAGGACTCTCCAGGGAGCCTCTGAGCTGCCCTTCTTGGCCCTCTCCTCTCTGATTCTTCAAGAAACCCCTGCCAGAGGCATTGGCAATGGGGAGCCATCGAGGAATCAGGAGCTGAGAAATAAAGGACGTTTTCTCGGGTTGTTGCTGCTAATCCAGCACAGTTAGGCTCAACCTGCATTTCCAGTCTCTTCATCATTATTCCCTGTCATCATTACAGTTGTCATCTCAAACTGGGATGTTGCTCGCTGAACTCACCCTATACTTTCTGGCCTTCGTGTTTGTGCTTTTAATTGATTCTATGTCTAGTCTGGCACGTCCTTTTCCACCTACTCAATCCCTGCCTAGAAAAATCTAACCCATGCTGCAAGACCCAGTCAAATATCACCTCCTCCCTAAAGTTTCTCCACGCACACTAGAATTAGTGAGTATTTGCAGGCACTGACCTACGCCCTTAGTGTACATTCTTTCCATCAACAACCTCTGAAGCAGGTATTATTATCATCACTCACATTTTTTGATAAGGAAATTAAATGTTGGAGAAGATAAGTAAATTGCTCAAGATATAAAGCCCAGTGAGAAGCAGAGGCAGGATGCAAAGACAGATTTAATTTACTTGACGCCTACAAACTTAACCACTGTGTTCTCCAGTTTCTATGTCCTCAGCACACAGCTCATTGCCTGCTCAACCCTTATATTCTGTCTTGAGTTATAACAGCTTTAATGTCAACCAGAAAATCTTTTGAGGGCTTTGAGGACTCAAGTCTGTCTTTGCATTTGGTTCAAAAAAGGTGCTTCTTAAATGTTTACTGGCTGACCCATCAGAAAAGCACTCTCCATAAGCAGGGCCTAGCTCTTTGTCACCCCCACTCCCACTGGTGTATGTGGAGGGCTGACTTTCCTGCAAACTTTAGCACAGAGGCAGGGGAATGGGAATATATAAAGACAGTGGTGCAAAGGAAATTACTTCAGCTTGATAAAGGCTGAATGAAAAAAGTCAGTGGTGGAAGGATGGACTAGTCAATGAATGGTGTTACAAAAACAAGCCTTCCATGAGGGGATAAAAGGTGAAATTTCTATTCATACTATATACACAAAAAATAAATTCCATGCAGATTACTCTTTATTTGTTCAATAAAATTTATTGAGCACTTGTTATATGCCAGTGACTATTCCAAGTGTTGGGGATACAGATATGAATGAAACAGAAAAAAACCACTGCCCTCAGAGAGCTTACATTCCAGTGGAGAGGAAGAGACAATACATAATCAAAACAGATAAGTATAGGATATATCACAAGATGATAAAGTGTTACGGAGAAAAACAGAGTAAGGAAGAACAATGGGCAAGAACGTAGGGGGAGGGGGTACAGTGATTACAGACTTAAAAATGAAAAAAAAACTCTAAAACTTACGACAAACAAGACACACAACACAGCACAAAAAGACTGATAATTTTATAACAAAATTTTTTTAATGTGTATATTATACAAAACCCCATAAACAATCAAAAACCATGAACTGGGAAAAGATAATAGCATGCAGTTAGTTTGATAAACAACTAATATTGGCAGTATACAGAATTCCTACAAATCAGCAGGAAAAAAGAAAAACTACCAAACAGAAAAATGAACAAAAGATGTGAACAACCAATTTATAAGAATGGGAGCTTGATTGCTGAGAAGTTTAGGGTCAATTCCTCTAGTTGTAATGAGCAGTTACCAGGCTGATGCAAATGAAAACTAAGCCAAAGAAATGTTATTTCACAACTGGCTAAAATTATAGTCTAAGAGGTGGTGAGGATGTGGGGAAATCTGCCCTTAAACATAACAGGTGTCTATGCACACTTTGGAGAGTGACAGAGGTGAGACTGTGCCAACCCCAGTCCCCGGCAATTCCTCCTCTAAGTTTATTCCCTCGATAAGCACAGACACATGTACACTATTGTTTGTAAAAGAATAAAAAATTGGAAACAAGCTACATGTCTATCAAGAGGATACATTATAATATATTCAGATAGTAGAATATTAGAGAGCCATCAAAATGAATAATTAAGATCTAGTATACGGAACAACACCAAAAACAAAATTGGGGAAAAGAGTAAGTTTCAAAATAAATAAAATAAAATTTATTTATACACTATATATAAAATTTTACACACCGTTTTATTATTTATTTGTATTTTTTCCACACAACACAGCACGTGGGATGGTTCCCCGACCAGGGGTTAGACCCAGGGCCCTGTGATGAAAGCACCAAATCCTAACCACTAAGGCACCAGGAAACTCCCTGCATACCGTTTTAAACACAGAAACTAAGCTGTATATTGACAATAAACATATGTATGTGTAGTAAAAGCAGAGAAACATGGTCTGGATAGAGGCCAGTTGCCTCTGAAGGAAGCTTTGGGACAGGATGGGGTAGAGGGTAAGAAGGACAAAGATTTGAAATGGGAGGAGTAAAATGAGAACTTCTTTAAAGTTCTTTATTTAGAAAAAAATACAAAATATGCCAAAATTTTAATATCTTTCAATTCCAAAAGAGAGTACATGGGTTTTATTTTTATTATTCTCCATATTTAAAATTTTTTTCCAGGGCCTTCCCTGATGGGCCAGTGGTTAGGGCTCCACGTTTCCAATACAGGTGGCACAAGTTCAATCCCTGGTTAGGGAACTAAGATCCCACATGCTGTGCAGTGAGGCCAAACAAAAATAAAAATTAATTTTTTCCAACGGCTAAAAAAATAAGCAAAGAACGAGGCTAGCTTTGGAGTCAAACATCTGGGTGTGGGCCTAGCACCATCATCACTTGTGGAGAGGCTTCTGGCAGCTTATTTTTTAAGACTAAGCTTCAGTTTCCTGTACTAAAAAATGGTGCTAATAATACCGCCCACGGAGAATTAACGTGGCATGGGCGGTCTAGATGCACAGCCATGCAGCATGACGAACACCCACTCTTCGAGAATTACTCGGATGAGCAGCACAGTCACAGAGACTGCCATGGACAGAATGTGAGCTTCCAAGTCTCTGAGAAATATATCTGAGCCAATCAGAAATGATTTCAACAAACAGAAAGCGGGTTCAATGACATTTACAAAGAAAAGACCTTCTCCCTTCAAAGGACAGTTCGAATCGTGTATACATTAACCAGTACCAGCAATACCATGAACCTGCAATATTTCAATAATGCATAGAAAAAAGGCTTACATCTGTGTGAGCTTTCTGACACCTTCTAAAACCTTCACATTTGAGATCAAGCATCTAAGACAGTGTTAAACACCAGAACTGAAAACTGTAACATTTTCAATTACTGTAAATTCGGCCTCAGCTTGTGAGTAGTATCTCCTTTGGGTACGAGTGTGAGCGGCCCTAGGACAAAAGTATACCCTTAAAAAAGAGTCCAAGGCTTAGGATCCAATTAAGGGTTAGGAATGGTGTGGTAGTGTGAGTGGGGGCAGGGGGGCAGGCTTTGAGCACCTAACTCATGTTTGATGTAGTAAGTCAAGTTCACACCATATCGCTGTCCTGGCAGGAGCGGTAAACTGAAGCACATGAGCAAAGGCAAGGAGGAGCATATGGAGGGAGGTCCTGAAAGGCAGGGGACCCAGATCTAAGGAGGTCCCCAACCAGCCCAGGAACCAGCATCAGGCCAAGGCGGAGGTACGTGGGTCATCTAGTTAAGGAAAAATTTCAGAGGCACTCTCACAGACAGTCTCAGCCCCTCACTCACTCTCTGCCCCACAACAGAAGGCTCATCTGGCCCCAGGACACTACCCATGGCCCAAAAGAGAGAAGGAGCTCCCAGGGCAGGGCAAGATCACACAGTCCTAGGACAGAGGCCCACATGGGTGCCCCACTTTCTCCAGAAGTCATTGCATTCCCTGGTTTGATATTATTTCACTTTTTGAAGCTGAGTAGTGAGTCTACTCCACTAGAACAAATGCTAATAACTTTTCTACCACCGACTTTGAAAAACACGAGGGCAGTAATGGAATCTCTAGAAACAATCTAAGTCCCTAAGCTAGAGTGATACCTAGATGAGCAATTCTCAGATCCGACTCCAAGCTCCCTGGTAGAAGTTGGGAAACCCAGCAGAGTATCTGGGGATCTGCACTCAAACAGAACACTGGCGGAGACTAAAACTACATCGCCAGTTCACTACTCAAGTGAGAAGTTATCCACGTGCTCCCTTGCTGCTGCACAGAAACATCTAAACGGAGGACCAAAGCCAACTACTGACTACAAAGCATTTACCTGCCCACTTGGCCACAGAGAAGTAGATGGAGTGGAAAAAACTACCCAACATCTAAATGACACCCACCCCCTTGATGAACCCACTCCATTACTAGGCTAACACCACCCACCGACTATTATTACCACTGCTGCTACTACAATTCTCAGCAACACTGTTTAGTTGAGATACCAGGGCCTGTGGCTGTCTCAAGGCCTCTATAAAAATATAGCATGCATGAAGTATATTTCACGTCAATATACTGGGTGGGTCAAAAAGCTTGTTCAGGTTTTCCCGTAAGACGTTATGGACATTTCAGCCAAATACATTTCTCTTTTCATCAGATATACTTCTTTTCATGAAGTGAGTTGAGCTGTGTATTCACGGTGATGGAAGCAAACCAAATGCCCTTAAACAAGGAGGGTGCTAAGTTGACCAGTGTTGTATCTTGATTCAGCAAGACATCCTCAGGGCCACTTCCCACAGACAAATATAATCAAGCGACAGACACTGGCTGCTTCTATATGTCCTGGGGTGCAATCAGGTGGGGAGCACTTCCTCCCGGAGCACTGGAGTTCTTCGAGCCTGCTTCCCATCTCCTTGGCAGGTGTCCTTGAGAGCTTTTCCATAAATAAGGCTTCAGTCTCCAAGATCTTAGGACCAGCCTCCACGTGGCACTTTTAAATTTTATTTTAGTACTATTTTTCACCACAGTTCCTTCTTTGATGTCTAGGAACCCATGTTGCTAGAAATACTCTGTGGGTCTTGGAGTTCTCTTGACTCTGTAGTGTCAGGCCATAGAAGCTGAGGTTACAGAATGTGAGTGTTTCCACAAATAAGAGCCCTACGTCATCACAATTTCCTTTCAATTGCATGTCCTTCGTGTTTTGTTCATCAGCTCATCACACATACACACCACCTCTTCCCAGCAGAGAGTACAAGTGTTCTTCTAACCACGAACAATGAAAGCAACTGCTTCCAACCCGGAGCAGGCTACCGTTTTGTTATCTTCCAAAGAGCCGGAGACTAAATCCGGAGAAGAGCTCGTGGGACATGATCTGGAAACAGGGCAATTGAGCGGGTTAGGGTTGTGGGCTCATCGCCACGGCTCCTTTCCCCTTCCCCCAGGTGGCTAATTATCTGAATCCCCTAAACACAGGGTACTTGGTGAAAACATGTTTTGCATTGTACATTTCAGCACACCACACCACACAAGAATTTTAAAATGTGTGCTAACAGATGATGGATCCATTTAAACAGGAAGATTCTTGGAACAGAAAGAGTTTAAATTTTTTAAATTGCTTTCCTCCAGATAATTTTCCCCTGGGCAGAAAGCTGCTTTGATTGGTGAGGACTGGACCTTGATGAGAGCAGGGAAAGAGGTGTCAACCTCTTGCTGACTGAAGATATTTAAAGATATGTCGGGTGTTCACTGCTCGGGCTGTAGGTTTCTTGCAGCCGTGTGCTCATCCCTGATCTCCTTTGTCCTTTAGCAGCAAGCTAAAGAACTCTACCTGATTTGAGACAAAAGACCCAGACCCAAGACAGCTTGGCAACAGAAGACTGAAGCCCAAGAAGCAAGGATGACTGGAACTCAGCTAACACCGGACAGTAAGATCCATGAGGGCAGAGCCACTATCTGCCCCGCCCCCAACTGGTACCCAGCCCCAGCAAAGAGAAAGTGCAGGCAGGGATCTGGTAAATGGATGGATGAGTGAGTTTCTTCATGACTGTTATTTTTTTCAGTGCCTCTGTATTTTCTGGAAAACTTTTAAAAGTCTAAAAGGGGCATATTTGGGTGCGTGTGTGTGTGTCTATTTGTCAGATCCAGAACTAGTCAGAAGAACTAGTGGTGGGAGGGAGATGACCAATCCCTGATAAACAGCACAAAAGGAGACTAGATTGAGTACAAAGATCTAGCTAAGTGGGGGTATCTGCTCTCACACTTCACACAAGATACTCTGTATCTTTTCTCAATGAACTTGACCTGATAAGATATATATTAATCCTTCATTTCAAAAGGGCCCCCTTTTACACACACAAATCCCTGTGGAAGGGTATACTGTCCCATACAATGAAAAATCACTATTGAGCTAAGGATGGCAATACCAAGATTGGTTAATTTTTATTTAGTATATTTTTAAGAAGTTACACTCCCCTGGAGTGGAAGTGAAGATACTGCTTAACATGTCAGGATTCAAAGAACCTCAGTAATAATACCTAGATGTTTTGAGAAGAAGGGAGCCTATCATTTTAATAAACCAAATTTCTTCATAGACATTATGACTCAGATGACAGCGACGATGGATGGGGACTGGATTCCTGCCCCTGTTGAGTATGAAGCCTTCACAGGGACAGGTTTCCAGACTTCATGGAAGAGAGGGAAAACTGTCCCTAACACTGGTGACACGTAAAGGTTGCCTCTATCTTCCAGTCAAATTTGCCTCCATGTCTGGGTGGCTGGAGTTCACAGACAGAAAGCACTTCTCTTCTCAAGCCAGAGTTGAGGACTCCACGTGACTAATTCAGCCACCTAGACTTTTCAAAATTTGGTCCAGATTGAGAATATCTTTGCTGATTTCATTCATTATGCAAAGCAGTGAAAAGGCTGAGATCCTACCAACAGCACCGCATAGTAAACAATAGAGAATCCTTTACATAAAGAGTTTCTATCTTGTCTTCTCTCCTCATAAATGCATACCTGATTAAGGGCTAAATGCCTTTCAGGGCAGCCAGTACTACAAATGTTTCCTTTATGTTGAACAGAAAGCTGAAATGTGCCTCTTTGCAAGTGCCCCCCAGTGGCTCCAATCTGGCTTTGCATTGCAATACAAACGAATATTATTACCTCTTCTCCACGACAGCTTTCCTACGATGTGAACTCCCTTCTCACGTCTCCCCGTGGCCATCTCCTGTCCAAGTCCTTCAACCATTCCCTGGATTACTAGAATTCTAATACTTTCCAACCTCATCCTGGACTTCTCAGTGTACTCATTTGTCACATGTCCATGTTTCTAACTTTTAAAAAAAGTTAGAATTGGCTACAGTGATTGAGATTTTAAACCATCCTCCTGTTGTATGAGTTAACACGGTATACAGGACAAATACCTTAATTCTTATTACCTGATAGAAGATATTTTTAGTTTAAATTTAGAATTAAAGCTCTCTTTCTCTGTCTCCACCTAACTGTTGAAACCCAGCTGGCCCCAGCTGGCCTCTGATGATGCCATCCTAAATTTCAGCCTGCGATTCCGCTTCAATGGCTGGTCTTTCAGACATCACCGGCACTTAGAACAGCTATATTTGGGAGATATTACGTCAGAGACACTAAAGCAAGATATGGACAGTGATCTTTAGATGCTTCCTTACTTGCATATATAAATACTCCTCTGTGCTGTGCTAAGTCATTTCAGTTGTGTCTCTTTGCAACCCTATGAACTGCAGCCTGCTAGGCTCCTCTGTCCATGGGATTTTCCAGGCAAGAATACTGGAGTGGGTTGCCATGCCCTCCTCCAGGAGATCTTCCAGATCCAGGGATCAAACCCCCATCTCTTACGTCTCCACGCATTGGCAGGCAGGTCCTTTACCACTAGCACCACTTGGGAAGTCCTAATTATTCCCCTACTGCTTTCAAATTGGTATGTTTATTAGATTCCAAAAGTAACTTAGAATTCTAAACTTGAAAATGTCTTTTTTAAAAGACCAATCAGGGCTTCCAGTGTTCAGCAGTAAAGAGTACACCTGCCAATGCAGAAGACACAGGTTCAACCCCTGGCTGGGGAAGATCTCAGGGCAACTAAGTCTGTGTGCCACAACTATTGAGCCTGTGCTCTACAGCCCAGGAATCGCACTACTAAGCCCTCAGGCCACAATTACTGAAGCCCACGCACCCCAGAGCCCAGGCTCCACAGTAAGAGAAGCCACCACAATGAGAGGCCACACACTGCAACCAGAGAGTAACCCCTGCTCGCCGCAACTAGAGAAGCCCCACAGAAGCCCGAGCAATGAAGACCCAGTGCAGCCAAAAAATAAGCAAATTATTAAAAAAAAAAAAAAAAGACCAATCATTAAACCCTTACAGATGAAAACTGAATCAGAAGCCAATGCATGTGAGGTTTTGTTCACCATTCTCTAATATAAGACAGGGAAACAATGCAGACAACACCCTGTGGTGAGGCGGGAGTATGCCACAGCCAAGGAGCCCCTCGGGGAAATGAGGGGCAGCCGGCCGCAGACACCGTGAGTGTGAAGTCCGAAGCAGAAAAGCCACAGTCTGACTGCTGTGGTTCCTGAGATGCTGACTGTGACAAAGTGATGTTTTTCCTTCGGAAACACCCCTGACATCTACCCACTGCCGATACGGAGCAAGACCTGCCCATCACTCCTGCTGGCGGTGCTCCTGCCCAGCCGGGCCAAGGGGCCGTGAAACTGCGTCCTCATTTGAGCCCCTGCTCCCCCTTCTCCTATTCTGCTCCACCCGGGCCAGTCACACTGTGTTAGTGGGTTTCTCATTTGGGTGAAGATTTTATCTAATGTGTGTTTATCCTACACACAATTGAAAAAGGTGTCCCTCCCCATCCTCACAATTCCCTGATTTTAGCCCCACTCATAGCTCCAACATTTTAGAGATTAATTTTTAAAAAGATATATATTTAATCTATCATATGTGTAAATTATTAGAAGTAGATACTTTTCATTTTAATAATCCATTAACAAATAACTTTTCAGAGTTGTGCTTAATATAAGCACATATAATGCTTTTTTCAGTTTTTCTGCTGCCGACCAAATGTTTAATTAAAACGAAACCTTTCCTTTGCAAGTTAGAGAATGAGTCCCTAGGGAATCCTTATAACCTTGTTAGTACTAACTGCTCTTGTTTCTGATTTTTTTAATTAATAAAAAGATAATATGTTGTACACAGCGTGGATTTTCTCCTATGGAGCATACCACACGAGAGAGACAGGTTACTATAACACAACTTAAAAGAAAATTTTTTTTCCTCCTAGAGAAATATAAATGTTCAACTCACCTGTTTTTTCATTTAGAAAAACAGGATAGTAAAGTTGTTATGTCCAACAATTAGTAAGCATGTACCTTGGTTTCATACTATACAGTTCAAGAGAAAAAGGACCCTTTGGTCCCTGAGCTGAAGGCACCCACCTGCACAGGGGGGTGAACTTATGAAATGTGCCTCCCAGCTTTCTTAACTGTAACCTTTTGATCTGGAGAGAGCTCTCTTTTACAGGGACCATCAGTAGTCCAAAGGGGACATATGAGGAGCTTCTCCTTTGGGCCAAGACAGCAGTGGCCTGAGCTAGTTCACCGCGAACTACAGAAGACAGAGCTGAGAGTCACATCTGTCTCTGGGGCTGAAGAGTCCCCACCACAGGAAGCAATCTCACGCCCATGACCCTTCACAAGGACTTACCTCCTCAACCATCTGCTTGACTTTCTTCTGCTGGCAATGCACCATGTCATCTAGGTGTCGGATCCGCTCCCGGAGACTGGCTGACGCCTCCTCCAGCTGCTGGTATCTAACACAGATAGAAGACAGAGCCAGTGAACCCTTGACCGACGCAGCAACACCAGCACACGAAGTCACCGCTAGAAAGAAACACCACCCAGAACAAGATGCACTCTTCCTACTTTGTATGTATCCTAGTTTATTAACCACCGACCAACCACCCCACTGAAGAAGGAATACAGGACCCTTTTTCAAGTTCCCACTTGCAACTTTCACCCTGTGTAAAGACAGTTACTTTACCTCCCAAGAGCTGAGAGAGAATTTTTTTTTTGTACCACTTACAGATATGAGAGACTGTTTCTTTGGGGGTTAATACAGCATTGGAACATCCAGTAATTGTTACAATTAGGAAAACAGAGAAGAGTCTAGCAACACAACAACATATCTGAAATCAAGTGGCAGAGTACTGGGAAGGCAGGAATTACAGTTGTTGCACACATCATTTATTTTGAGAAAATGGGAAATATGCTGAAACACCCTTCCTCCATCAAAACAGAATAGACCACCTCAGAAAATATTTCATGTTTAAAAAAAAAAAACCCNGATACTTTTCATTTTAATAATCCATTAACAAATAACTTTTCAGAGTTGTGCTTAATATAAGCACATATAATGCTTTTTTCAGTTTTTCTGCTGCCGACCAAATGTTTAATTAAAACGAAACCTTTCCTTTGCAAGTTAGAGAATGAGTCCCTAGGGAATCCTTATAACCTTGTTAGTACTAACTGCTCTTGTTTCTGATTTTTTTAATTAATAAAAAGATAATATGTTGTACACAGCGTGGATTTTCTCCTATGGAGCATACCACACGAGAGAGACAGGTTACTATAACACAACTTAAAAGAAAATTTTTTTTCCTCCTAGAGAAATATAAATGTTCAACTCACCTGTTTTTTCATTTAGAAAAACAGGATAGTAAAGTTGTTATGTCCAACAATTAGTAAGCATGTACCTTGGTTTCATACTATACAGTTCAAGAGAAAAAGGACCCTTTGGTCCCTGAGCTGAAGGCACCCACCTGCACAGGGGGGTGAACTTATGAAATGTGCCTCCCAGCTTTCTTAACTGTAACCTTTTGATCTGGAGAGAGCTCTCTTTTACAGGGACCATCAGTAGTCCAAAGGGGACATATGAGGAGCTTCTCCTTTGGGCCAAGACAGCAGTGGCCTGAGCTAGTTCACCGCGAACTACAGAAGACAGAGCTGAGAGTCACATCTGTCTCTGGGGCTGAAGAGTCCCCACCACAGAAAGCAATCTCACGCCCATGACCCTTCACAAGGACTTACCTCCTCAACCATCTGCTTGACTTTCTTCTGCTGGCAATGCACCATGTCATCTAGGTGTCGGATCCGCTCCCGGAGACTGGCTGACGCCTCCTCCAGCTGCTGGTATCTAACACAGATAGAAGACAGAGCCAGTGAACCCTTGACCGACGCAGCAACACCAGCACACGAAGTCACCGCTAGAAAGAAACACCACCCAGAACAAGATGCACTCTTCCTACTTTGTATGTATCCTAGTTTATTAACCACCGACCAACCACCCCACTGAAGAAGGAATACAGGACCCTTTTTCAAGTTCCCACTTGCAACTTTCACCCTGTGTAAAGACAGTTACTTTACCTCCCAAGAGCTGAGAGAGAATTTTTTTTTTGTACCACTTACAGATATGAGAGACTGTTTCTTTGGGGGTTAATACAGCATTGGAACATCCAGTAATTGTTACAATTAGGAAAACAGAGAAGAGTCTAGCAACACAACAACATATCTGAAATCAAGTGGCAGAGTACTGGGAAGGCAGGAATTACAGTTGTTGCACACATCATTTATTTTGAGAAAATGGGAAATATGCTGAAACACCCTTCCTCCATCAAAACAGAATAGACCACCTCAGAAAATATTTCATGTTTAAAAAAAAAAAACCCACCACAGATTATCCTCAGACTCTACTTGGTTCGAATAAACCCAAGGAACCAGCAGATGGACTCTTTGGGGCCACTAAACTAGAACACGGACAAAGGGTCTGGCGGTCTGCTTACCACTTCCCATCTCTGCTGGGTCTCTCCTTAGCACAACCTTAAAGACTAGGGAGGATTCCTAGAACTCTGCAAACTCTGATGTCACGTAAGAAGAAGGAGAACAGGTATTTTTCAGCATACATTGTGGCAGGCAGTACAGCCAACAGTTCTCTCACAGTAATAACCCAATGAGATGGGCACTATTAGTATCACTTTAATTCATCCCACTTTAAAAAAGAATTCTTATTTTACAGAGAAGCAAAGGATCTCAGGCAGATTAAGTAACTTGCTCAAATGCTCAGAACATGCCAACCTCGTTTTCCTTCACTAAAGGGCCACGTGTGGACTCTCTGTCTTCTGGTTTCCAGAATAGGCAGTTCATTGCTCCTGCATTTCCCATGCAGGGCTTTATACACTCACAGCCAAGGGACAAGGCAAAGTTTCACTGAAGAATGTTTGGAAACAAAGGCATTGTAAAATTCGTTTCCAAGGCAGTGGTATTAGTCACTGTTGAGTTTTCTCATCAACAAGGTGCATCCTGTGGAGCTCAAGGTTATGAGGAACATTTATAGACAGAACTTTGGCCCTAGTGACAGGCATTGATGTGTTCCACTGTTCTAACAACCACCCCTGGGCTGCAAGATGTGGCTGGAAGCTCCCAGTACAGTGTTTTACATGTTATCAGTCTGCAACTGAAAATACAAGGACCAAGTGAGCAAATGAAAATGCAAGGATCAAGTGAGCCCACACAAACACAGTGTGTCCACCGTCTAAATCCATTACAAAACAAAGGACAGAATATCTTACCTTTCTTTGTTAGAATCGGTTATTTCCGCTGACATTTCTGTTTCATGCTCCAGGAGTTGAAGTTGAAGTTGATGGCGTTCCTAAAACAGACAGACATTAACATTTAACCGATGGATCCCAAGTTGGCTAAAGCATGTGCAATCAACTCCAATACTAGTCAGTTCAAATCTATGTGACACCTATGGGCTTTTACACACTCACTTACCAGAGTCCAAACAAATCTCAAAATTTCAAATTTGCTAGTGTGTATTTATAGACATATTTATGAGTTAGAGACAAATAACATGGGTAAGCCATTCAAGATTTATCTTTTAAAAAGTATTTCATCAGCCCAGGCTCAGATCTCTTATGAAAATTTATAGTTCTAAATAATGATAATCAATACTCTAAATGAGCAGCCTGTGATACTACGAATTTCTTGATTATTTTCTGAATCCTCAGAAGGGTCTGGAATTCTGTAATATTCTATAAATTAACTGGGGGTAGTGTTTACACAGCTGTGTTTACTTGTAAAAACATACCGTGAAAATCAGAATAAATGTGCTGCAATGACCTCCACATTCTAATCCCTGAAACTTGTGAACATGTTGCCTTACATGGAAAAAGGAACTTAGCAGACATGATTAGTAATCTTGAAATGGGGATGAAATGGGGAGATTATCCTGAATTATCTGGTTGGGCCCTTATAGGAAGAAGGGTTAGAGTCAAGAGATGGACACAGGCTGGGAGGTGCTATAATGCTAACTTAGCAGCTGGAGGATGGGGCCATGGGCCAAGGAATATAATTAGTCTCTCGAAGTGAGCAAAGGCGAAGAAATGGATTCTCCTCTGGAGTTCCCAGGGAGAAGGCAATGGCACCCCACTCCAGTAGTCTTGCCTGGAAAATCCCATGGGCAGAGGAGCCTGATAGGCTGCAGTCCATGGGGTCGCTAAGAGTCGGACACGACTGAGCAACTTCCCTTTCACTTTTCACTTTCATGCACTGGAGAAGGAAATGGCAACCCACTCCAGTGTTCTTGCCTGAAGAATCCCAGGGACGGGGGAGCCTGGTGGGCTGCTATCTATGGGGTTGCACAGAGTTGGACATGACTGAAGCAACTTAGCAGCAGCAGCAGCTGGAGCTCCCAACAGCCCTGCCCACACCTTGATTTTAGGACTTCTAACCTCTTAAAGATGGTAACTCTATAATGTTTTAAAGCCACTAACTGTGGTAAATGATTGCAGTATCAATAGGAAACCAATATGTTGTGCACGTAAGATTTGTATAGGGATTTCCCTGGTGGTCCAGTGTGGCTAACACTCTACACTCCCAATCCAGGGGGCCTGGGTTTGATTCCTGGTCAGGGGACTACATCCCACATGCCACAACTAAGGCACAATACAGTCAAATAAATAAATATTTATTAAGAAGATTTGCACACATTTCTATATATATTTAGTTTGCCTTAAAAAAGTAAAAAGAATATGGACATTTATTTCTTTGAACACAGTGAAAAATATTAATAAAGGTATAGTGTCCATTACCACCAAAATTGCACCAGAAATACATTACAACTGTTAGTATGACAAATTACCCTAAAATGAAATTTATCAAATCCTGCTCACTAATTGAAAGGAGACTATTCTGCTTGAGGGCTTTAAGTATGGCTGTGTCTCATCTTTACCCTCAGAAATTCTGCCCAACAAGCTCTGACTAGTTATACAGATCCCAAACTTCTTTCCCACCAAATATTAAAAGCAAATCCTTGAAACTTGAACTCCCACAACTTCTGAAGCTGTCAGCAGTAGCAGACAAGGGATAGTCAGAGTGGAAAGCAGTACACTCTGGAAGGGAGGGAATGTTATCATCAACATATTCAGAATAAAGAAGGGAGACCAACTTTTTTGTGGGGTTTTGTTACTTCTTTCAAATCTCTACAGTGAATGCACAGACTAACTGTCCCCATAGTTTCTGCCACTGGCTGGAAGTTTACACAAGCCCTGAAATAATAGTGATGAATTCTTAATAAGTGAGCCTTCCCTCCAACTCCCCAAAAAGCTGTCATAAAGTAGGGCAAGGCCTAGCTTACAGTATACTTTAAATTCTGATATTTTCCTAACTTGAGGTACAACAAATCTTAAGTGGACACTGCACAATCCGTTGACATGTCTGTATTCACGTCACCTGGTGGAACCACCACCAAGATCAAGGCATAGAGTACTACCTATTCTGCAGAAGGGTCTCTGATAGAACACACTCCTTAAAAGACTTTAACTGATGAAGGAAAAAAGAAAGCTGTTTTGGACACAATGTTCAGAAACAGTAAACTAAGGGGTACAGCAGAGAAGCCATTCAAAAGCACATGGTTTGTCCTCGAGAAAAATCCAAAAACATGTGAGAACAGGATGCAAACACTGTAGGCATGTTGTTCACAGTGTGTGACAGAGGTTTGGCATGGTTCCTGCTCTCACAGATTTAGCCGTGAAGGGTAAAAAAGAGTAAATGGCCATATCTAATCTTAGCTACCTAAAGCGAGCGTTTTGCGAGCCTAAATGAGAAAAGTTACGAGAAAGGACAACAGATCTCAATCACTGCAGAAAAAGCCAAGAGGACGTGGGGAACATTTTATGCCACACAACCGCAGGAAGGGAAAGCCAGCCTTACTAGCACCCAAGCCCCCTAGCCACACACCCTCATGCAGGCTCCACATGGATATCAGTGGGAAAATGTTGGGAACTTTCCAGAAGCCCAAGGAGACAAAGAAACTAAGCTATAGAACAGGTCCAGCTGGAAAAAAAAAAAAAAAAAGGTTGACACCAGGGGCAGATTTATGCAAGTCACAACCTAAAAATCAGAGCCACACATTTTTTGAGACTCTATATATGCCAGGCACTGCCCTTAACATTTGGCCTGGATTTTTCTTGTTGACTCCTCACAAAAGGCCTAAGAATAAGAATTACTATTATCAACATTTTACAGAAGAGGAAACTGAATTTGGAAGAGTCAAGTAACTTCCCGCAACTAGAAAAAGAGGCAAGACTCAAACCCTAGGTTCGTGTGATTCTAAAACATGGATAGTCTCTCTGTGAGAACCACCCGCTCACCTGGCTCCTGTTTGCTGCAGGATAGCCTGTCACTCGGGGGAAGTGTGCTTTAACCAGCACCTTCTGCTGTTGCAGGAGCGAGGCGATGTAGGGAAAGCTTGCCTGCATTCTAGAAAATGCCTTCACTGCCGAATCATTACACCCACCATCTACAACCAGTACTGACGTCAGCCCTAACCATGCCATTGATCTCTTCAAGACAAGATAGGATTCTGCTTTCCCAGAGGGTAGATGTGAAATTGTAACTGACTCTTTATTTGTTCAAGTCCCTCCCCTCAAAAGATATTACTTAAAAGAAGAGCCCCCTGGCCAGCTGAGAAGCTCTGTTTAAGGCTATTCCCACCTTCCTGGTCAGAGGAGTGTAGAGGGGACCAGGCCACAGACATCATAGCTCAGCCCTCTTCTTGGAACCAGCCGGAAGCCCAGCTGTTGACCCTGTTTCCCTTGTCATTCCCCCTCCCTCCATCATTGGCCTGGGGATTCCCAGTGTCCAGCGTGGGCCACAGGATGCTAAGGGGTGGTCTTGGCTGGTCCCTCTCTTTTGTAAACTCACATAGCTAGAGAGCCACTTCCTAAAACCACAGCTCTAATCCTCAACCACCACTCTCCCTTGGAAGTCAGCTGTCACTTGGTAAAGGTCATCCTCCCTTCATCTTTCTTGCTTTTCCTCTTTCCTCTCTCCCACCTCTCTTCTTTTCTCCACTTCCCACCTCATTTCTTCCTTCTCTCTAGACTGGCTCATTATCCCAGCTGAGCTCCTGTCTTCTGCAGGCCTCTCCCTGCTCCACCCCCACCCACGGAGAGCAAAGTCCCCTACTCTGACGCATAACCAACCCTTCAGACCCCGGTCCCAGAAACAACTGGCTTGAGTTGTCGATGTAACATGGAAATAGGGCTTGACTGCCCGCCAAGGAAACCAAGTTCATGCTGAAGGCCCCAGCAAAGCAGGGCTGCTAAAAGATTAATTTCCGTAAATAATTTTGTATGTAATGATGTTAGAGCATCAAAATTTTCAACATACAAACACTTAGGACTTGGTGGAACTCCCATATACTTTACTTTTTGCTGTCTCTTTTTCTTCTAGATTTATTTTTAAGTGGAGGATAATGGCTTTACATCCATATACTTTATTTTATAGTTTTGCCTTTGTTATTTCAAGTCACAAGTTGTAGGAATGAGAGGGATCTGTGGTGAGGGCTTCTCACACCTTTGGGCAGGCCTGAGGGGAGCTGTTACACTACAGGGAGACTGGGCAAGGGGCCTGTGGGCTCCAAGCAGTGTTACCTTCTCCATGCGCTCAATCAGCCTGTCCAGCTCCCCGATCCTCTGGTCCTTCTCCTCTAGGCTGATCTCTGCCGCCTGCATCTTTTTATTGGCTTCTTCAATGGCTTTCAGAAAACTATTGGTTTCTTCCTGCAAAAGAAACACACTCTTCTCAGAAGAGCATGCAGTCACTACCAATCAGGGTTCAAACAGCTCAGGCCTTGCTAAATCATCTTGTCTCTTTAGAAGCATGACCCAGCATGACCCAGGAGCCTAGAAAAGTCTCAGAGAATCATGAACTCAAATTCCATGATTCTGGTTCTAACCAATGAATAAAAGACACATTGCAAGGGCCTAGTTATCTTTCTGGCTTTTTCCACCCCCCTTGAGGAAAAAAAAAAAAAGAGCCTACAAATGTTATTTTTCTCCTGACAAGATGCTCAAAGTATCACTGTATTTGCCAACAACATAAAGGGAATTAGGGCTGGAAGTGGAATCGAATGCAGAGTGCCCAGATCTTTCTCCCAAACACCAACTCAGTCAATTATTCAGCACATGTACTAAGCCTGTGGGGACACAAGATAAGGCAATCGAGTCCCTGTCCTCAAGGAATCGATGCTCTGCTAGAGAAGCCAAGATCGGAGAGGCACAGCCCAGCTTTAATAACAGAGACAAGAGAATTCCACGNTATTCAGCACATGTACTAAGCCTGTGGGGACACAAGATAAGGCAATCGAGTCCCTGTCCTCAAGGAATCAATGCTCTGCTAGAGAAGCCAAGATCGGAGAGGCACAGCCCAGCTCTAATAACAGGGACAAGAGAATTCCACAGCATAGAAGACAGAGAATGGGCTTCCCCAGGACAGGGGACACTTGCAGCTGTGTGAGGAGGAAAGACTTCATTCGTGGAGATGCTGGCATCTTCAAGACTCTCAGGGAGCATAAGCAGGATGGGGACAGGAAACAAGATGCGGTAAAGAAATGCACAGCTGCAGGTAAGCCAGGAGCAGCCTGGATGTGGCAAATGGTCAGACTGGCTGAAGAAAGGGGTGTACTGAGAGCCAGAGTTGAGGGCTCTTTTAAGCAGGGAGGAAGGTGAGTAAAGAAAGGGAGGGAGACGGGAGAGGAGTGAGTGGGCACATACTAACCCCATGTTAGAGTCCACTAACTCACCTCCGAGCACACACCTTCCCATTTAAAGCCCACCAACAATAATGCACCCAATGCTCCCTGGTGGCTCCGTCAGCAGGTGGGACATACACACCAGGAGAGCCTCCTTCTCCGCATTGTGCCGCTGCTGCTCCTCCTGCAGCCTCTCTTCGTACTGGCTGTACAGCTTCCGGGTCATCTCTCTCATCACCTCCGCGTTGGCTTGCTGGGAGGATTCCACCTGCAAAGAGACTCACTTCAGAGCTACAGCTTCAGCAGGTTCTGGCGAATCTGCACCTTACACTCTGTATGTGTCGAGCATGAACTCACAGAGGAGTGGGCCCAGGGCCCAGGGCTCCGCAGGGGACAGAGGCAGCAGGAACTGATGGGGAAAGAGATAGAAGGAAGAAGGAAAAGGGACGAGCAGGTGCACGGAACATTAAAAGTAGCCCTGTAAACTTATTTACTTGATACTAATATTATCAGGAAAAGGTGTTCCATGAATGACTTTTCACAAGGCAGAAACATACTTCTCTATCAACACTGCACCTCAAATCTGTTTTAAAACTGAATTCTCTCTAAAATGTGCTCCACTGTCTTATATTTTTCTCTATTTTTATTTGGCTGCGTTGGGTCTTAGGGCACACAGGATCTTTGTTGCTTCATGTGGGATCTTTTACTGTGGCACACGGACTCTAGTTGTGGCACACAGACTCAGTAATTGCAGCGGTCAGGCTTAGTTGCCACACAGCATGTGAGATCTTAGTTCCCAGACCAGGGATCAAACCCATGTTCTCTACGTTGCAAGGCGGGTTCTTAACCAGCAGGGAAGACCCTGCACTGTCTTATTAACCCTTTCTTCAGTGTCTTTTCCTGTGTAATGTTATTTTGCTCCTGAAATTTTATCATACTTTATTCTATCAGTTTTAACAACCCTTTTTCTCTAGGTAATATTGTTGTTCAGTCGCTAAGTTGTGTCTGACTCTTGCAACTCCATGGACTGCAGCACACCAGGCTTTCCTGTCCCTATCCACATTCTAACTGGCCTCAGAAAGACACGCTTTTTGAAAGTCTTGAGTACTCAAGAATCTAAGCAATTTGAGTTATAAATCATGAGGGTATTCTCCCACAAGGCATTCTCCTCTAGAACAGCCTAAGGCTGTGCTGAACACAATCTGAAAAGCACAGATTCAAATGAAAACAAATTCACTCTGTTGTGGGATGAAAATAAGACCACTACATTATCAGAATTGGGTCAGAGCAGGATAAACTATAAAATTTAAAAATAAAAACGTTTGCTATATGAAGAAAGAGGGAATAAGAGAGGAAAGGGCAGATACAGATGTTCTGTTTCTTACACTTGTTTCATAGAGCTGACTTTGAAACCAATAATTTACCTGGTATAAAAATTAAATTTTAAATAATTATCTTGTTTAATTGTTTAAACAATTAAATTGTTAAACAATTAACAATTTTAAACAATTACCAAGATCATTCACTGTGAAAAGTAGAGTCTTTTCAACAAATAGTGCTGGGACAATTGCATTTGTCACATACAAAAGAATGAAGTCGGGTCCCTAAAACATCATATATAAAAATGAACTCAAAATGGATGAAAAACTTAAAATGTTAAAGCCAAAACTATGAAACTCTTAAAAAGAAAATTTGTGATCTTTGATTAAGCAATGGCTTCTCAGATATGACTCCAAAAGCACAACTGACAAAAAAAAGATACATAAATTTGACTTCATCGATAGTCAATATTAAAAACCACATGGGACATTTCCAACTGCAGCAGTTGGGAAAGCACAAAAGTATGGAAAGGATGAGTCCAGATTTCTTACATGAGCTGAAGTCTTCTCAAGGGACTGATTGGTGAGTGCAGCTAATAAGATGGTTTCCATTCCACGTGGCAACTTCTCTTCAAAGGCTTTCCTGCTCTTCTGACTT